>PVJH01008823.1:0-82853 GCA_004026705.1 Nesogale talazaci | reverse complement strand
CTACAAGTACCCAAGAACCAAAAGACTCTGTATATTTAGTTTTATGGGTTTTTTTTTTAAATGGAGAAGGCAGATTATGTTTACTCATCCAAAAGCTACTATTCATTGAGCACTTCTATACTGCTCTAGGTGTCTGAGGTCCACAAATGAAGCACTTGCCCGTGTTGAGAGAGGCAATTCATAGTCAGTAAGTTATATAGGAAGAGAAAGTAACAGGTTAGAGTGGGCGGGAGGGTGTCAAAAGGTAGAGAGAACACTGTAGGATGGATGAATACAGGGGTTTCGGCTTGCAATTAGCTATAGTGCAAACCTCACTGGCAAAGATATTTTGGTTAAGACTTGTGGGAGGTGTTAGGATTTTAATCATGAATATATTTGGAGGCATGGAGTGAGATTATTTTAAATCCTCTGCCATCAAGTCGATTCTGACTCAGAACAACTCTATAGCAACCCCATAAAGGCAGAGGGGGAAAAACACCACTGCAAAGGCATAACAGCAGGAACATGACTCAGAGGTTCAAGATCCAGACAGAAGTGACGGATAGCTAAAATGGAAAGCCGAAGAGGAAGCAAAGTGGTGGGGGGAGCGAGAGTCAGTAAAAAACGGACTGTACAGTGCTTTGTGAATCATAAGGATTCTACCTAGCTTTTATTCTGGTTGACCTATGAAGCCATTGGAGGGTTTTAAAAATGACTCGACTTGCTAGAAGACCACTTTGGTTTTTATGTTGATAACAGATGAGAGGAAGCCAAGGAAGGAAAAATGAGACAATTCACTAATCAGTGTGTCACTGCCACCGTCCAAGTGAGAGATGCTAGAGCCTAGGATAGATAAAAGGGGTAAAAGTGGCTGGCTGATTGAGTTTAAAGACAGGATTCTTCGTTTTGAATATATGAGGGGGCTTCAAGAAGTTCATGAGGGAAAATAGATGGAAAAGAGAACAGAATTATTCAAAACCCTTTTAAACTCCGCCTTGTAGGTCCACAGAAATTGAGGACAGTCAGGATAGTGAGTAAGAGAAAAGGAGCGGAGCAGGGATGACTGAAAAATTGTGGCTTGAATAAACAGGCAAATGGAGCTGTCATTAACCTAAGTGGGCAGGCTGTGGGTGAAATAAGTTTTCAGTGGAAGGTCAGACCGTAGTTTAAGTCCTATTAAAATTGATACATTTTTTACATATAAGAAGAAAGACAGAGGAGTCAGGAGTTTAAAAGATATGTCTGAGCTGGAAATGGGCATTTGGGAGTCCTCGGTAGCTACATGACATTTTATTAAAGCTGATAACTTTGTGACAAGAATTAAACAAAGATTGAGCCTGGGACATTGTAAATTAAAGGTTGGTGAGTAAGGAAAAGGTTTTTGGAAAAATAAAAAGTAGGCCAATGGTGTAGAAGAAAAAGCAAGCAGGAGAATATGGTGTCCTCACATGCAAGCCAAGACCAGGTTTTGAAGGAGTGGGAAATGCCCATTTTCAGCCAGTGTTGCCAACGGTTGAAGATGATGAGTTAGATTCATTAAGTTGGGAATAGTTTTTAAAAGCTCTCAAAACATGATTTTGCATTGATTATGATGTCATACTTAATCTTCTAGTGATGTGAATTCATTTTTCTAAAGAATTATCCACAAGGATGAATTTACATCAACTTAATATGAGAATCACATCAGCAGAGTAACTAAGAAATAATATGATAAACTGTAAGTGCAAAAGATCATTTGTAAATATTTAAGATTTTTCATCATTTCATTGTGGGCTCATACATCTTTTTTCACAATACATAAATGTATATATTGTGCCATGTATCTTCGCATGCCTGATGCCATCATCATTCTTTAAACATCCACTTTTTCACTTGAGCCCTTGACATCAGCTTCTCATCTTTTCCCCTCCATCCTTGCTCCCCTCTCCCGCACTAACCCTCAATACTTTATAAATTCTTGTTTTGTCATAACTTACTTTCGAAAAAACCAAAATAATACCTCTAGGTAAATTGGAAATAAGGATAGAGTTCCGTTGTCCTGTTAAAGAACTACAGAAGAGCAATAGCCAATATGCCACTACTGTTTGTCCTACTAAAATCAAGAGCACAGGTTTGCACAGTACTGCCATTACTGCTTGATAATATTCTAAAAGCACTTCATAACATTCCAGTTATAACTAGTGCAACCTGCCATAAGACCTAAATAAAAGGTGTAATTATTAGAAAAAAGTAGATACGCGTACCATTATCTACATGTAACTAGAAGCCTAAGAGATAAACTGCAAAGCTCTTAGAATAAGAGCTGGCTATAAAGTGAACATACAAAAAGAATCCAATAACTGTCTCAAACCAGCAATAGCCAATTTGAAGAACCCATCCCCGTAACAACAAAATAAACACCGAAGAAGGAGCTTAACGAGTAACGTAAATACTTAGATGAAGCTGATAACATTCAGCTCTGAGCCATAAACAGAACAACTCCTTATTTATTTGCCTTAATAGGAATGATACTCTCCAGACAGCACAAAAGACCAAGATGCAGCTCGGTTTTTCAGTATCTGAGGAGTGTTCCAGATTGGATGGCAGATTTAACACAGACACCTGATTAGAACCCAATAAAGTGAGAGTACAGAGATCTTTCTAGAAAAGGGAGCTCAATGGCCTGAAAAACTGGAAAGGGGTTTACAAGAAATCAATAAATGGAAACAAGTAGACAAGTGGCAACTACTCTTCTACTCGGAGCAAAAACAACAGAAAGTTAAACCAGGGAAAGAGGAGAAGCATGCCAGTTTATTCCGCAGAATTCAGACCACCTCAGAAGCCATGGCTAAACCAGGATGAAAGATGAAGAATCTGCTGCCACAAGGATTTACAGCTTTGAAAGTTCTACCCTGAACTGCGATGAATTGGAATCCAGCGGATGGCAATGGATTGAGTTCTGTTTTGTTTTAAAAAGTTGTGTTTTGTTTTTCTTTTGACATTTCCCGCACCGCCTCACCTAAGGCTACTGGCCAACCATCCCAAAGCCCAGCAAGACTGGAGAGGTGTTCTCAGAAGATAAACAGCAAAACCACCCTGCTGCTATTCTGACCCACAGCTGCCACATGGGGCGGAAACGAACGCTACCCAGGATTCCAGGCTGACAGATTCAAACTTTCTACCCTCCGGTGCTCCCATACCCTCTTGGGAGAAGACAGAAGAGGTCAATCACAGGACTGTGAGGGTAACGGGCTTTGCTACAAGTCCTAGCCACAGAGGCTAGGGAGACTCTGGGCAGATTGTTTTCATGAATGCCAGCACAATCGGCAGGGCAGAACTCCAGAAACCCATTCTAAAAGAATTTGATCAGTTCAAGAGAAAAGACCCTATACATACAGGCCCAGGGAAAGCACATTAAGAAACAGGTCAATAAACAGTAAGAAACAGTACGCAGCCCAAAATGGTCTAAGGAAGAAGGAACAGGAAACACGTGGATGAGGAATCACTCACTCCCTGACAAGCCTTTTTGGGGCAGGTGTAACTTGATGATTGCCATTTTTTTATTGTGCAGCAGATAAGGCACTGGTTACCAAATAGAAGGTTTGTGGCAACCTTGTGGCTAACAAGTCTATTGCTACCATTTTTCCAAAAAGCGTGTCTCCATGTCACATTTTGATCATTTTCACACTATGTCAAACATTTTCATAATGCCATTGCAGTTGATAATGTAAACATAACTAAACAAAAAAAAAAAGTTGCTCACCTCACTTGATTGCAGTGGTACGGAACCAACTCAATCCTTCAACAAAGTATAGTTGACCTTGGAGATTTTTTAAATTGTGAGCACTCATTAATTTGGAAGTAAAATATATCTCAAAGGACAGGTGAATGCAATTACGATCCTTCAAAAATAGTGGAACTTGCTCAATGTATAAATCAGTAAATAAATGACATGGCACCATCAGAGTAGAGCCATTGAGAAAAGCTTGGTGTTTCCTCAAAAAGTTAACTACTGGGGAAAAAAAACAAAACAAACCAATGTAATTGTTAGCAACTTCATTGAGCTAAGGCAACTGTGTGTGCTGCAGAACAGAAATGTGCCCCATAGCTTTAAGTTTGTGTCCTTTGAAAGGCAGATCCCAGCCCTTTCCTTCGGAGGCATGGGTTCAAACCACGGATCTTTTGGTTAGAATTAGAGTATTTAAATGTTGTGTCACCGATGTAATAGAACTACCATATGATTCCACAGTTCTACTCCTAGGTATGTTTCTGTAGAAACCTGAGAACACCACCAAAAATAAATGTATGAACATCAGGTGTCCATTCAACAGTCAAAATGTAGAAGAAACCTACATGTCCACCAGTAGTAGGTAACTGGATGAGCAAAATGTGATACTTGCAGACAATGAAATGCCACTCATCCGTAAAGAGAAATGAAGTCCAAATACTTAGTAGAACGTGAATGAAAGTTGAAGACATTGTTAAATGATGCCAATCCTAACAGAGCAAATACTATCTCATTTATATGAATAGAAAGAAAAGCCTATGACAAACATTTGTTCATGAAGTTTTTGAAGTCCCCTAGTATTCATCTGTACAAAAGACAAACACATTTCATTTATATATAAATAAATGAAGACCACAAAAAAGACAGGCATGGCCTTAAGAACAGAGATCAATGTAGACAACCCAAAGCAAACTTACTGCCATTGAGTTGATTCCAACCCATAACAACCCCACCCCACCCCCAACTTTTAAGCCTTATCTCTCTCCTCGGGAGCCGCTGGCTGTTTCAAACTGCTGACCTTGAGCTCAGAGACAGAACATGTATAGGAAGATCCCAAACAGAAACAGACCCAAAGATAAAAAAGATCTTAGAGTACAAATAGAGAAAAGCCAAAAACCAAGGAGGAAAGAATAGACGGACCAGATGGTGCTGGAAGTGGCTAACTGGAGAACGAAAGGGATTTAGGTCAATTCATACCCACTGATGAAACAAAATTAAATGTAAAACTCAAACACACTCCCAATCATTTGTTCCATTTATTACTTCATCTCCGGTCTAACTATAAATGTTTACAAGAGAAAAAACACAAAGGGAAAAGAACACACCTGCCTGCACACATAAAAACAAAAATATTATGTTGCTTAGAAGATAACAGAAAGGAAATTAAAACAAAAAAATAGTCTAAGGGGGAAGGGAGATCATTATAAATACTTTGGATAAAATGCTTTATACAAAACAGCTTTTTCAAATCAGAAAAATAAAAATGTTCAAAAAGAATAAGCCTATGTAACATATCTGAACAGATAATAAAATGAAAACCAGAAGACTTAATTCATAAAATGTATATATTAAAATTCAATTACATTCTTATAAAAATTAGGGAAGACTAAACAAAGGACTTGTGGGAATGGTATGGGAAATATGTTACAGCATAAGTAATATGGCAACATACTTCAAGAGTCATAAAAAGAATTCACCCCTGGCCCCAAGAATGCTACTGCAAATAAATCTTGTTGGTACAAACAGGAGATCCTGAGACTTTCAGCTGTTAACTTAAAAAGACATCCTACTTTCATATGAATGAGATTTTTATTTCTTATTTTTTCTGAGAAATTCCAAAAATGTCAACAATAGGAGCTAACTTTTATTTTACAATGTTTAAAAACCATTAAAAAATGGAAATTCCAACTCTAATTTGGGGGAGGAGATAGCAATACTTACACATCAATACACTTTCAAGGAATCTGTTACTGAGTAACTATGGCAAAGACACAATAAAGTGAGAAAGTTTAACATTAAATTGTTTAAAGTATATTGGTAAACAGTTAAGATTGGGGGAGAGGTCACAAGGTTAGCAGCACAAGGATCTTGAAATAAGGTTTTCCACCTTGTCGCTTTCTCATCAAGTGAAATAGGAACGAGAAGTAATTGGGGAGAATGTGTTTGGTAGCTCAGTTTACTGAAATTTACCTAGCATATTACTGAGGACATAATAGTAAAGGAAGCCTCTTCAACTCTAGTACAGACATTTTGGAATGACAGAATTCTGATGATTGCTTACACAGTGAAGTTTGAAAGGCTTAAGAAAAAGAAAGCCCAAGACACTTAAATGATATATTGCTACCAATTTTTTTCAGAATCACTTTTAGCAAGGCAAAATGACATTCGATGGCTACAAAATATGTGTTCAGCATGAAAGAATGACCAATAATTAAAACGAAGTATGTCTGATTGGGATTGTTGGGACAGCTAAGGATGGGCAAATGTGTAGACTAAAAGTGTTTCCTTTGTTCTAAAAGTACAGCACAGTCCGCCTTTTTGTTATAAATTCTAGCACTTTCTGGGACCAAAATTATTTAAAAGCTGATAACTACCTTTCTACCGCAAGGTATGCAAACCGTCTAGCATATGTAGTTATAAACTGAATGTAACTTTATTATACCATTCTTGTCTCCTTCTCCACCCCCCCCCACCCATCCACCCCCCACCACCACTAAGTGATTAGCACCCACTAGTGCTGCACATTAGAATCTGTTGCATTGGAGATTTTAAATTGTTATTAATCATTGCAATGCATAGGTTTGTGATGCAGGTTTGTGATGGGATGTCTTAAACTCTTCCCTGTTTTGTGTAGCCATGTTTGAGAACCATTGTACTACATTTTAAATTTCTTAGAAAGTAAAATATAATCCTTTTAAAATAGGAAAACATAATCCTCTGAATTTAGAGAAATGACGTATACTGCTCTTACATTGTTGTATCCCAAAGGAAATCTGTTTAAAAAACTACTCATCCACGTCATTTTGAAAACTGGTTAAACAAGTTCTCAGGGCCAGGACTGGGAAATAATGAAGATTCCGGGCACACAACGCAACTCCGGGATCACCCTCACCAAAAAACAAAGACAACCAAACTCACTACCACTGAGTCATTTCTGACTCAAAGGACGGGCTAGAAAGTCTGTGGGTTTCTGAGACGACAACTCTTTTTCAGGAAGTTAAAGTCTGCTTTCTCCCCATCGGTCAGTGGCTGGCGGTTTTGAACTGCTGGCCTGATGGTTAGCTGCCCAACGTTACCCAGGGGTAGCATTCTGGTTACCCAGGCAGTTAGACCCAGTCCTACAGGGTCTGTATGAGCAGGAGTTGACTGGACGTCCGTCATCACTTTAAACAACTGCATTAGTAAAGAATTCAGCAAACCTTAGAAAGCAAGCCTGGAACTTAAAAGAGCTCCTCTCACCTGCACAGAGGCCAAGGGCTGAAAAGTGACTCAAACCTTCAGAACAGAAAAGTCCAGTTTAGAAATGCGAAGGTAGGAGGTGCAGCCCACTTCCCCGGAGGGACTCGTCGCTATGGAAACTCACAGTAACCCTTTCAGAATCAGTAGTTTGGGGAGAAGCGATCTTCTAGGAAGCTGGACGAGGGTTAAAAGAAGTTGTCGAGACAGAGGTGGAAAAAAGGTGAAAGGCCTGAACTGGGCAGGGAAGTCAGAAAAAGTGAGTTTGGGGAATCGAAGCAGAATTTAAAACAATGTTCTGGAAGCTAGTCAGTTCGTGATGTGGCTACAGTTTAAGGCGTAGGAAATGCTTCCCTTCCTCTCCTGTGTGGAACAGAACACCCTTTGAGAGTTGTCTATGGAAAAATGGAGCTGGAGTTTCATGCCAAACTGAATATAACTTTATGAAACTAGTCTTGTCTTAGCCCCACCGCCCCCCTGTCAAGCAATTCCTACGCGCTGCTGCACATTACAATCTGTTGCAATGGAGATTTTACATTTAAATGGAAAAAAAAAACGATTCAATCTGTAGGAGACGCAGATTAGGCATGGGACGTTTTCAAAGCTCCCCAGAGCGACCTACTGTTCGGGTAGCCATGTTTGAGAAGTACAAGAGCCGGCGAAGTGGCGGGGAGTTTAAAAGAAAAGAAAGTACAATTCTACCCATTTCTCTCTTTAATTTGCACACTTTCTCCAACCACACGAGAAGAGAGGTTACTTGAAAAAGAAATCCGAAGGATGCCTAACAATAGTTTCAAATTAAAAAAAAAAAAAAAGTGAAGTACCAGTCTTTCTTTCTTTCCCGAAAAAGCAAGCATCTTCTTACCAGCACACCACACTTCTACCTTGTATTTTTAGAGGCTGAGCCACGAATGCCACTCAGAAGTTGGACAACCAGCACCAGCACCAGAACCAGAAGGAAACTGACTCGGGAGACCGCCCACCATCGCCGGCGGGGGTCCGGCCCGAGACGGGCCGGCCCAGCGCCCCCAGCCAGGGCCCCGCCCCCGAGGCCCCGCCTCAAGAAAGTTACTCCGGGGAACTTTGCCCAGCTTCCCACCGCGAGCCTCCCCAGGAGAGGGGCGCGGCTCGCACCACCTGCTCAGCGCCCAGGCTGCACGGCTGCACCCTTGACGCAGACTCCCACCCATCACCAGGGCGGCCCACCCCGCAGGCACCCAGCGACCGGCCTCCGCGGCCCCCCGCCCAGCCCCTCGGCCGCAGCGCGCCCCGCCGTCCGGGCCAGGGGCGGCCGGAGTCCGCGCGAGCCTAGCGCGCGACGCTTGGCTCTCCCCCGGGAGGCTCGCGCGCACGGCCGGCGCCGGTGGACCAGCAGCTGGGGACTCGCGTTCCCGGCATCCCCGGGGCCGAGGTCGGCCCTTGAACCCAGGGCGGGCCCCGCCTGCCCCGCCGCGCTGGACGACTCCGGCCAAAGGCCGAGCGCGCGCCTCTGCCCCGGCGGCCCCGCGCTGCGCAGGCGCGGAGGCGCCCGCCGCTCGCCCCCGGCGCCTGCACTCACCGTCGTCGCGGCCGCAATCCGCTCGCCTTGCAGCTCACGGCGCCGGTCCGGTGCCCGCTCCGCCAGCCCCTTCCCCGGGCACTCGGGGATCCAGCGCCCGGCGGGCTTGGCGGGTACATGCACGCAGGGCACGCTCTGCGGGGCCGCGCGCGCGCTCCAGCCTTGGAAGGGGCGGGACTGCAAGGGCGGCGTGCCCGCAGGCGGCCTTGGACACGACACGGGGCATGCGCAGTGTCCGCCTTTCCCTGAGGTCTGCCTGTGGAGCTGAGGGGAAGGACCCTGGATTCTTGGAAGACAGGAAAATGGAGGGCAAGAGTTCTCTGCCTTTAATCCGCTTCGCCCTTGCCCCACGATGGGCAGTTTTCTTCTTTGGTTCGCTAATTAATGTGTGAATTATTTATTGAACACCTTTAGCAGTACAGTTGTGCAAGACACAGGCCATCCTTGGCATTTGGCTTGGAGGCCCCATTTCAGCAAGGATTCCAGCCCACTCCTTGAACAGAGAAAGTGTGTAAGTGGAGATCCACCGGATTACACTCTAAGGAGATTCCGATGGATGGTGTACTCACGGAGCGTACGCACTTTGAGAAACTAGAAGTTAGAAGGGGAGCTCACCTGGACAGGAAAGTACAGCAAAGACAAAAAGAATGTATAGGCTCCTGGGAAACGATTAACATGAGCGTATTTTTAATAATGAAAGGGAGGCGGACAAAGGCGGGGGACTGAAGGGAAGTGGTTGAAACTTGTTTGAGAATAATCCTTAATGCTTAGCCCAAATCTTCAGCATTAGTCATGGATTTGGAAGCGAGAGGCTTTGATCTGATCAAATGCGTAATTTAGAAATATAAAATGAAGACTGAAGAGGCTGGAACGACTTTAGTGTACATTTTGGATAAGAAGTAACAGGGCACGAGGAGTGGAAAAGATAGAAACGTTTCCAGAGATTGAGAAGAACTGGAAGCTTCCCACGGAACTGTTTAGTGGGAGAGACTTTATAAGATTATCAGGTTATCTTCCTTAGTACGTGTTTGAGGAGGCCTGGGTCCTGGTGGAGTAGTGCTTGCACTGGGCTAATAATCTCAAGGTCACTTCGAAACCCTTTCTCCTTCTGTAAAAAGTTAACAGTCTCAGAGGCTCCTGTCCTTTGGGGTCTATGGGTCCGCCTGGATTCCATGGCTGTTGAGAGTATTTATGAGGGGACAAACTAGATTTACCCTTCCTAATGGCTTTCTGCGGGTGTTTGATCCTGGAAAGACGTTATTTCTGTTAATCTGAGACATCATTACATTTGAGAAAAGGAATGATAATTTTTAAAAATACATCGATTCTGGAAAACATAACCTACTTAAAAGCCCAGCTGCCTAGTAGTAATCTGTGCGATGGACAGACTTAATGAGTACATAATGCCTCTGCGCCTTACTGTGCTCATTTCTAAAATGGGATCATAGCGCTTACCTTGCAAGGTTATGTGGCTAAATTGATCATTTTCATGTGAAAATAAGTCTTTTGATCTATCACTTGTGAAGTTATGAAAAATGAAAGTGGGAAAAGAACCGAGAACCTAGGAAGAGCGAGAGAAAGGCAATTGTCAAATGCTGGATCTTCTCTGGGGCAAGTTCAACAAAAAGCTGGACAATCTGCTTCTGAAAGATTATAGCCTTTGGAAACTCTAGGGAAGTGGTCGGCAATCTATGACCTTCTGGTCACCTCGTGATCCACTGGGAAAACTTTACTGACCCACTAAGCAATTCTTAATTACCACAATCAGTAGTTACTTTTGCCAACGAATTAAAGTGGGTGCTGGCGAGGGCCAGCAGCAGACGCCATCGCAGCGCGGTGCTTTCAATTTGGTAAAACAGCCCTCGGCAGCCGGCTGTCGGTGGCTGTCTTCAAGAGGAGCTGAACAAATGAAAAGCAATATGCACAGTTTGACTTGAACTAGATCCATCTTGTTGGACTTGTCTGTGGATGAAAGTACTGACATAAATAGCATCGCAAGGCTTGCAATAGTAGCTCCTTATGTAAAGTGACCAGACATCCTGCTTTGGCCGGGACAGTCCCGATTTCAAACAATTTTTTCCGCGTCCTGCAGCATTTTAAAATCCAGATTTAAAATCCAGAATGCACGATAAGCTAGGGAACAGCAGGAGAACGGGAAGGAATATACCCCCTAAACCCCCCCCCCAAACCCCCAACTCCCCAGTCAATGGTATCCTGCTTTACCAATGTTAAAAGCTGGTCACGTCATTTATGGAGCTTTGATTCTTCAGTTATTCATGAAGAGTTGTGTGTATTTTCACCAATGGTAGATACTACGAAAGGTATTGGCATTTTAAAGAAAGTTAAAGAATTCATTAAATTAAAAAATGGAAATGTTTTTGATTTGAAGAAAAAATTATTTTCTGTTACAACTGATGCGACTCCAGCAATGTTAGGAAAACATGCTGACTTTGTAGATCAATTGCAGAAGGAACTACATTCATTCCACTGTATAAATCATGAAAAAAATTCATGTGCAAAAGCCTCCTCGAAACAGTTAAATGAAGTGATGAGCATAGTGATTAAAATTGCTAACACAATTATAGCTCATTCTACCTTGAATCACAGAAAATTTAAGACAATTTTATAAGAAATGGAATGTGAATATAGTGACTTATTAATGCATACTGAAGTTTACTGGTGAAACAAGAAATGTTCTAAATCGCTTTGTGGAAAGCATTGATGCAATTGAAATATTTTTGAGTGAAATTGGTGAAAATTTCCTTTAGCTCAAAGATAAAAATTGACTTCTTAAATTAAACTTCTTAGCAGTTATTACTAATCATTTCAATGATTTAAATTTGCACTTACAGAGCAAGGAACAAACAATTCTCAAACTTTATGAAGAATGAAAGTTTTTGTTGTAAGATAGTTCTATTTCAGGGTGACTTGGTGAAACAAAAGTTTAACTATTTTCCTTTAGTAAAAACTCATAAAGAAATCACAAGTGCAGAAGTAGATGTGCTTAAAACTTACATAGACGCTGATCCAACCGAATTTCAAACCCATTTTCAGCACTTTAAAGCCCATGTTCCTATGTTCAGTTTTATAATACAGTCTGGTGAAATGAAGGACAATGTGTTGGACCTGCAGTTTTTCAATTTCCTTGAAATTGAAAATCTGGATATGGAGTTAATTGACTTCAAAAACTCAGCAGTGTGGACAGACAAATTCGAGGCTTTAAAAAGATAACTTGAAGCCACTGATGAAAATCATTTAAGTATGATAGCTACATGTTGGGCATCACTTCCTTCCAAGTTTTCTTCCATAAAGAAAGTTGGATTCACTTTATCAGCTTTTGGGTCCAGCTACTCATGTGGTCAGGTATTTTCCCAAAGGAAAATCTGTGACACTTATGTGCTTATGTTAATTTTATGATTGAAATGTAGGGGTGGAGTCTAGTCTGTTCATCTGGAAATAGCCATTGAGTAGCCAGTGAGGCCTCTGTGTGGGCATGGCTTTCTCCTGAGACTTCTGGGAAATCTCGCGGTATTTACCTCGTGAAGATGAGAAGCTATCTTCCCCAGTTGTTGGGAGTTAGTCTCAGAGACGATTAATCACAGACAACACAGGATGGCGACATCCAGGAGACTGGAGGAGCCAGCGGAGAGACCACACGGCTTTGCCCTGATGGAGCCAGACCTCTGAGGCTGGGGCAGCCACATGGAGGCCTCTGCCAGTGATGAGTTGCTTCTGCCACCATGGGATGCTGCTGATGGACCCTGAGCCCTGGAAGCAAGGAGCCATGGGGAGACCCCTGTCGGTGCTGGGACTCTGCACCCACAGACCTATGACTTTGTGAGTCGGAAGGAGACTTTATGGACTGGTTTAGTGCAAATGGGTTAATATCGGACTTGTGACTTTGAGCTGGACTGGGCTGGGATGTTTTCTCAATGCCCTATTCCTCTAGAATATAAACCCTTTCCTTATATACATATGTATGTCTTTGAAATTTGTTCCTCTAGTCTACCCAGACTAGCACAAAATCCATTCTCAGTTCATCACAAAACAGGTTAACTAAGGAAAATTTAGAATCGTGTTCTTTTAAAAACAACAAATTATCACTGAAATATCTCAAACCTAACAGGGATAATGAAACAGCATCAAGGAAGCCATTAAAATGATTAAATGTTTTTAATTGAATAGGGGTTTATTTTATTTAAATGGTGTTTACTTTTCTGCTAACATTTTATGATTCCTTTCAAGTTGTAAATATAGATTTGATGATAGTAAATATGCAATTCTATATTTAAGATATACTGAATTATCCCATCTGTATTAATATTTTTATTTTCTGTATTCTAAGATAATGTGTAATATAAAATGGACGTGATGTGACCCACCAGCAGAGAGTTTTTGTGAAAAACAATAGAAAAATGACCCATTTGAAAAAATGTTGCCACCACTCCTCTAGGGAATGGGAATACTATTCTGTTCCAAGGGCATGGCATCTTTTACTCAGAGCAAATATGTGAAGCAAAAACCAAGAGGAGAGAGGGTGAATGTTAAAAGTAATTTTTCAGTTCACCGAGAAATGATACAGTTTTAATTATAAGTTTGACTTTCTAGGTATACAGGCTTAGGACTTTAGTTTCCTAGGAAACTCAGTCAACAGGCATAGTATGGTTCCCAAAGATCAGGGCCTACCTCTTAGTAAAGTATGTAGTATCTGGTGTCTTACGAGCTCGGAGCACCCTTTTGCGGTTCAATTACTAGTGTCATCTTCCACCAATCAAAGGAGTAAGCTTACCAAAATCACAGAGAAGAAACAAGTGTACAAGATTGAGTGCCTATATGACCTCATCTACCTAGAGAGGAGAAAAAATAGACAGAAAAATAGCTACTTCCCTTGATTTATCTGACTCAGGTCACATTAAATAACAAGGGTAAGATGGTAGAAAAGTTCAGAACAAACTCATTCATAAAAGTGAGTGGATTAACGACCACTGAGACCAGAGGATTTTCTAACTTTGTTCAAACTTTGAACCAAAACTCCTCTGTTTAAAAGAAAGGCAGGGTGACCTACAAAATCATAGCTATTGCCCAATGGAGAGTTTTCTACTCTGGAAAAACAAAAAACTGCATGAGTCTCAAAGGTTACGTTTATTCTAGCACAAAAGACAATGAACGATTAGTGGGCAAATGGAATAACCAGAACACAGTTGATGAAAATGTTGACACATTTTAAATTTGTAACCAATGTCATTGTTCAGTTTATGTACATATTGTCTAAGGGCAACCTAACTTGCTGTTTAGACTTGCATCAAAACTCAATGTTTTAAAAATAAACAAAAGCACTTTTAAAAGTAAAGTAAAATCTTGGAGTCCCTAGCTCTGCTACACAATAAAAAGATTGCATGCACATTTTATTTAAATATAAATAAAGGCCTTCCAAACTCACTGCCACTAAGTCCATTCTAATTCATCCTGACCCTATCAACAGGGAAAAACTGCCCCTCTGGGTTTCAGATCCTGTAACTCTTTAAAGCGGGAGAAAACCTCATCTTTTTTTAGCGAAGCTGATGGTGGTTTTGAACTTCTGACACTTCACCTACCAGCCCAATGGGTAACCACTACATGACCAGGGCTCTGTAAAGGCCTTTCTGTACCATACATTAAGCACAGATCCTGGCTGTATGTTAAAACTCATTTGAACATATTGTTCCAATTTTTGTTCCTGTTCAGGTCACTCATCTAGCCCCTAGGGAGAAGGAACCTAAGAATAGCATACATCTGAATATAATAACAGACTGTTGACATAATTCCTATCTCACATAGTAGGTGCATAATATATAAAACCCTTATGGAACATGTTTATTGCTTCCTTCAGAGACAAGTCTTTAGCCATCAGAAGTATATAAAAGTGCATAAAATAATTCATTTCTTATATTTGTTATGTACTGCACGGCATCAAAAAACAGGAATAGCTATAAGGTGAAATGTTATTTGCCATAAGAAGGATATAATTATCCCTCCTTCATGAATTGATAGTAGACCTACTCTCTTCTTTTTACTTAATCTTTATTTCCCAGTTTTACATATTTGGGTAGGGCCAAAATGGGACAAAGCAATAGGATAGACCAGCATATTTTTCAAAAGGTTTGTGAAAAGTAGTTGACTGATACCAAATAAATAAACATTATCATTTTACAATGCTTCAGAGCAGACTGGAAGCATTAAGATAAAGTGCAGAAAGAGCAGTTTCACACACACACACACACAGTTGTAAACGTTCCTCTTGCCTTTTTTCCCCTTTGTTGCTGTGGCTGTTGCTTTGTATAAAGGAAAAATTTTAGTTAAAAAGAAAGCTAAATGACATAAATTTCCCAGACATAATGAAGATTTCTGAGGAAATCCACAAACTCTTTTACTTTTATAAATATGTAAAAGATGAGATTTGGAATTTGTAAGGAAGCAACACGAGTGAGTTGAAAAATATTAACAACAGCTATGCCTACTTAGGATTTTGGCAGTGCTGTGACCATATAATCTCCTTTTATCTTTGGATGAGCATGATATATTCCACTGTTGATAGCAGTAAACAAACTTTAGGATTGGAAATGAAGTGACTTGGGAGAAAATATGCATTACCTAGAAATCTATAAAAATCGTGATACTTTATTATGAGAATATGAGGCTATCATTTCTTGAGCTTTGTCATAGTGACTGTGAAATAAATTCAATGTGGAGTTAAAAGAAACATAACCTAGAAAAGGAAGTTTGAATAAACTTGAAACAAGTGGCCTTAAGCCATAGATGGCAATTATCATATGATGAAAAATAACGGCGATAATAAGAAATGTGAAATAAGAAAAAATACATCTTGGGCCAATTTTTAAAAACTTATAAACCCTGGGACAATGTCTTGTAAATTTAACCAATATTCTAGCACCATTAGACAAAATACAATTATTACTACTTGACCTTCTCATATGCAGCACTCTTATTTCTTGGTCTATGTTTTTATTAATGCTGGTCGAGACAACTCAACCAGAACAGTAACACAAGTACAATGTTGCTCACCCAGTAAACAGAATGACAATATATGTGTATATGCTTATTGCATATATATAGATACACACACATATGTAGACCTACACACACATTCACATTCATATAAACCTGCCCAATTCTTACAAATTTTTTCTTGGTCTTTTAATAGTTTGCATTATGGAAAAAATGTGATTGACATGAAGCTTTTTAGTAGCATGCTTTTGGCACCTTTTAAATAGATTCGCATTATGAATTCTAAATGAACATTACATCAATATGAGATTTAAATATTCAATGCAATCATAAAAGTTAAATACTTATAAATTATTTAGCACATGCAACAAGGTGAATGCAGTGAATTATTTAATATGACTGCTTAGCTATAGTTTAGAGGAGTTCTGGTGATGTAGTGGATTATGTATTGAGTTGCTAAACCACAAGGTCAATAGTTCAAAATCACCAGCTACTCTCCCAGAGTAAGATGAGACTCCACTGTCATAAAGATTTACAGTTTCAATGACTTCCAGGAGGATGGCCACTGAGTAACCCATACCAGAGGGACTCCGCAGAAAGCAGCAGCACAGGAAAGTTACTCAGAGGGAAATTCTCCACTGCAGGGTTGCACAAGAAGCATCTTAAAGATAAATAGGCACAAATCCACTAGGTTTTGAGGGGCTGGAGGCTTTGGGCTTACCACAGTGGAGACCGGATAGAGTTTGACCTTAGCCCTGCTACTGTCTCTGCTGGAGTTGGAAGCATTTGGGGCCAGAGCAAGGGCTTCATCTCAACACAGCCACAGTTTATCACCTCAGGGCAGAGATTAAAGCCCTCCAGCCCCAGGGTCAGGAATCAAGGCTTCCATTATTTTATTACTTTTGTTTCCTTCACGTCTCTCTATCCCCACACAGTCTTAGCAGACTTAGTTGCTTTTTGTGTTTTTTTTTTTCACTTCCCTATTCTCTCTCATGCCACAGCCGACCGCCAGACACTTAGCCTATGACATTTATACCTGCTCTCCATCCAGCTGGGAGAACTCCTCCCTCTGCTGTGTAACCCGAGGCTGGGGAGAGCCCACCCACCAGGGGATATCCTGCCAATTACTTCTAGGGAAAATTCAGCTTGTCCATCCTCTGCAGTATTTAGCGTTTCCAGGGGAAATCCTGCCTGGGAACTCCTATCCATCATTTTTCGTCCCACGTGACTGAGGGAACTTCCTCCTGCCTGCCTTCAATGCCTCTCACAGCCAAAGGCAGCTTGGCCAACACTTGCCAGTGCTCCATGCTGCTGTGGGAACCTCTGCACAAACTCCTCAACAATCTATCTGAGAAGGGCAACTCTGGCTACCATTCAGAGTGCTCTACACCAAATCAGGCCTTCTGTGGCACTTCCATTGCTATGGGCAACCCCATATGCCTTCTCTGGCACCCCAAACTGCCATGGCCCACACCATCATGGCTTCTTGTGAGATTTCCCAGTACAGCACAATCCTTGTGGGTCCACAGCAACTCAACCCATCCCCTGAAAGGACCATACAAATAACATAATACTGATTGACAAGGGAAACAGAGAAGCCATGGGATGATAAAATGATAGGCCAATTCCACAGTGAAATGAGCGGCAGTCCAAAGAAGCATTCCTCAGAGTCTCCCACAGAGAGCCAGTGCTCTTTGATGCCCTGGGAAATGGCACCCGTCTCCTCTAAAACAACACAATACAAACAGCATTCAGCCCCAATGACCTCAATGAAAAACAGGAGAAACAAAGGGAACTGGCATAAGATGACCTGAATCTAACAATGTGCGTAGAATAAGCAACATTGATTTGCCACAGAAATTTTCATAATTCTGTTTAGAATCACTCAAGATATGAGGGAAACGATACAGAAAAAGGATGAAATAGCAGAGGAAATAAAGTCCCTAAACCAAAGGTAAGTACAAGAAATTAGGGACAAGATAACAAAAACCAGTAACAGCCTCAAAGACTTTGCCAATGGACTAAAGAAGGCAGAGAATCACACCAGTGACTTAGAGTAGGGATTAGAAACTCTTGAGACCAAAAACAAATCCTGTCCTTCCTAACAAGTTTAAAATCACTCAGGAACCTTAAATATAAACAAATGAAATCACTGTGATCTGAAATAATAACCTTTAAATGTCTTCAATTTTACTTCAGAGCTGCATGTTCACAGTCAAAGAGCCACATATGGCTCATGAGTCACAGTTTGTTGACTACTGACCTAGAGAACAACCAAGCAGACTTTAAAAAATGTGAACAAAAATCTAATAAGATCATCAGAGAAGCTGGGGAACACCTAAGAGCCATGTCTCATGTTAGTTATAGGAACAACATCAGAATAATCGGATTACCAGAGAAAAAACAACAAGGAAATTATGGGCAACAATAGTGAGAGAATCCTTGGAGGAAAACTGCCCCAGCTAAATGAATGAAAACCAGGCAACCATTCAGGAGACTTAAAGAACACCATCTAGCTTGAATCTCAAGAAGAAGTCATCAAGACACATAACAGTTAAACTATCCAATTTTGAGGAATTGGAGAAAATCACAAGAACAGGGAAAAACAAGCAAACACATATAAAGTTTCCAAAATAAGAATATGCTCAGAAGGAGAGTGGAATAATATATTCCAAAAATTGAAGGAAAATAATGCAAACTGAGGAATACCCAGCAAAATTATCTATCAAGATAGATGGAAAAGTAAGAATCTTTTCAGACAAGGAAAGACTCAAAGACTGCATTAGAAGAAACCCAGACCTACAAAAGATCTGTGTTGGCCCAGTCTGTGCAGAAGAACAGCACTCACCAAGCATAATATATAAGAGACTGTCACTAGAAAAACTCTACCCACAGTGAAACAAAGAGAATAGAACCCCCAAGATAGCATTGGCTTAAGAGTGAGAAGAAGTCAAGAATGGAACATACACACAAACACATACATACATGCATAACACACTGATAAATAAAGGGAGGTAGGAAAAACAACAAACATAAAAGTTATAAAATAACACCACAGAGTCCACAGATGGAAATAATAACCCTGATTATCAATAGACTAAACTCAGACATTAAAAGGCTAAGACTAGCAGACTGACTTAGAAAATACAACCAATCAATCTGCTGCCTACTGCAGACACATCTCAAAACTACAGACAAAAATAGGCAGAAAAACTAAAGGCTAGAGAGAGACATACCAAGCAAATAGCAATTCAAAAGAAAGCAGGGGTTTGCAATCCTAATCTCATAAAAATTGACTTCAAAGTGCAAACCATAAAATGAGATCAGGAAGAACTCTATATAATGCTCAAGAGAATTATAGAGAACTACTAAACATTTTAAACATACATTCCTCGAATAAGGAATACATCAACCAAACTGAATACATCAACCAAACACTCCAAAAAGTAAAAAAAAAAAAAAAAAAATCACAGCCTCAACAATTAGAGTAGGTGACTTCAATACACCACTCTCTGAGAAAGATTGATCACAGAGAAAGAAACTAAACAAGGTGATTAGAGGTCTAAATAATTAGACAATTTGACCTGAAAGATATTTACAGAGCTTTTCATCCAAATACACACAAAAAAATTCACATTCTTTTCAAGCTCATATTTGAAGATAGATCATATGCTGACGCATAAGGCGAAGCTACAGACCTCTCTCTCCGACAACTGTGCCAAATGGCTGGAAATCAATAAGAGGAAGATGAAGAAAACAACTGGAACATGAATAACTCTGTATTGCAAAAGAATTGTGTACTGCCCCGAATTAGAGACGAAATTAAGAAGTTCCTAGAAACCAATGAGAATGAGAACATAATGTACCAAAACATAACATACCTACCTACCTACCACCCTTCCAGGATGCTGGGTGGGAAAGCTACTCCATCATCCCTGAGATCTGTTTGACAAGGACCTGAAGCTCATGAAGCTCTCAGTCTGAGAGGTAACTTCTAATAGAAGGATGGTTTATCGATCTCATCCCCTGGCCCTTCCCCGTTCTCAATGGCTTTCGCATGAATATCTTCATACAGCTCCACTCCAGGGAGGTTGGACCTCGACGGCAGTTGTCATTGACTAAAGGCGAGTTGAGGTGCCAGCCTGGATGGTCCACTGGTGGGGTGGGGGGGGTGGGCCCCCTGGGAGTACGCAAAACACAGCACAGGCAATTATCAGAGGAAGTTACATAGCAATACATTCATACATGAAAAAGGAAGAGAAACATATGATTGATATGCTGGCACAAAATTTACAGCAAATAGAGCAGAGTCAACTGCTGATAGCAAAAGAAGAGAAATAATAAATATAAGTGCTGAGATTCAGGAGAGGGAAAATAAGAAAACTGGAAAAAATTAGTGCTACTAAAAGTTGTTTCTTTGAATGATAAGCAAAATTGACAAAATGCTAATAAACCTAACCAAAAAAAGGAGGGAAAAATTTTCAATGGCAAGGTGAGTGATGAAAGAGGGGACATAACAACAGATAACAGACCCAAATGAAATCGAAGGATAAATGCACAGTACTACAAAGGAATGTAATCCAATAATTCAACAACTTGGAAGACATGGAAAAACTGTTGGAAAAATAATCTCTCCCTAGACTATCCCTGGAGTACATCAAGCATCTCAAGAGACCCATGGCAATAGAAGATCTAGACAAGATTATCAAGGTATTACCAATCAAAAAATCTCCTGGGTCAGATGGCTTCATGGGAGAATTCTACCTAGCATTCAGGGAAGAATTGACACCAATCACACAAACTGTTACAGAACATAGAAAAAGACAGTAGATTCCCAGAATTCTTTCATGAAGCTAGTATAACTCTTATACCAAAACTGGACAGGGATCCCACAAGAATTAGAACTACAGACTAATATCTTTAATGAATATCAATGCAAAAATCCTTAACAAAATACTGGCCAATAGAATACAAAAGTTTATAGAACAAATAATTTACCGTGACCAAGTAGTGGGATTCATACCAAGGATGCAGGGATGGTTCAACATATGGAAGACCATTAGCATCTTTTACCACAAAAAACTATAAGAACTATATGAAAATATCAATAGATGCAGAGAAAGCATTTGTCAACATCCAACAGTCACTCCTGTAAAGAACACTCAAGAAGATAGGAATAGAAGGAAAATTCCTCACAAGAATACTAACTCAATATGAAACAGCCAACTTGATAGTCAATGGAGGAAAGACGAACACAACCCCATAGAAAAGGGGAACAAGACAAGTATGCCCCTGGACCCCACTCTTACTTAACATTGTTCTGGAGGTTTTAGATAACAGCATAAGACAAAGACATCAAAGGTATTCACCTGGGGAAGGAAGAGATGAAACTATCATTATTTGCAATTGATATGATTTCATATATGGACAATCCCAAAAGCTCCACAAGGGGAATACCACAAGCAATAGAGGAGTATGGCAGAGTGGCAGGATAAAAGATCAAATGACAAAAGTCTATTGGACTGCTGGACACACTGGATAAGACCACAGAAAAAGAGATTAAGAAGGTGGTATCCTTCACACTAGTCAAGCAAAAATTGAAATATCTAGGGATATACCTGACTAAAAGAACATAAGATCTATATAAGAAAAACTACAGAACACTATTACGAGAAACCAAGAATGACCTCAACAAATGGAAGAATATTCCACGCTTGTGAATTAGAAGACTAAATATAGTAAAGATGTCAGTTCTGCCCACACCACGAGATAGATAGTTTAATGCTATCCTGATACAATTACCTTCATCTTTCTATAGAAATGAAAAAACTGACTACCAAATTCATATGGAGAGGGAAGAAACCCCGAATTAGCAGAGAGCTCTTCAAGAAGGACACCATGGGGAGGACTTGCTTTACCTGACTTTAGCACATATTCTATAGCCACAGTCGTCAAACCCTCATGGTTTTGGTATAATGACACATACTCAGACCAATGGAAAAGAACTGAAAACCCAGAAACAAAATCATCAACTGATCTTTTATAAGGGCCCAAAAAATATCAAATGGGACACAGATGTCCTCTTCAACAAGTGGTGCCGAAAAAAATGTAAATCTACCTGCAGAAAAATGAAGCAAGACCCTTACCCCACTTCATACAAAAGAATAAACTCAACGTGGATCACAGATCTCGACGTAAATATTCCAAACTATTAGGACCATCAATGAGGGAATTGTGACCAACCTGAGAACTTTGCCACAGACACTACATAGGCTATCAGAAATAGGTAAGGACCCAAACACAGAGGAGGCACAAATTGACAGGTGGGATATACTGAAGATAAAACACCTGTGTACGTTGAAAGAATTCACAAGAGAGTAATAAGAGAGCCCATGGACTGGGAAAACATCTTTAGCAATGACCCAACAGACAACGGCCTTATTACTAAAGTCTACAATACTCTGCTAGCTTGCAAGAGGAAGAAAATTAATTGCCCACTGAGGAGGTGGGCAAAGGAACTGAACAGAAGTTTCACAATGTCAGAAATCCAGATGGCCAATAAACATATGAGAAAATGTTCCTGATCTTTAGCCATTAGAGAAATGCAAATTTAAACAACTTTGAGATACCACTGAACACCCTCAAAGATAGCCCAATTCAATAAATCAAGAATCAACAAGAAACAAACCGTGACCAGACATTTGTGCTCCAATATTCTTCGTGGCACAGTTCACAATTGCAAAGAGTTAGAAACAACCCAAATTTCCATCAAGAGATGAATGGATTATAATACAGTGGCACATACATATAATGGAGTATTACACATCTCTAAAAAGCAGAGATGAATGCATGAAGCATATTGCTATATGGGAAGAACTGCAGAAAATTATGCTAAGTGAAGTAAGTCAAGCTCAAAAGGACAAGTGCAACATAAGTCTGCTGAGGTAAGCTTGAAAAAAAATACAAAAGGGGCATAAGGAAAAATCTACTGAATACAAACAGTCCTGGGGTGAGGTCCAGGCAGTATGGCAGGGGCCAGACCAAATCCAGGGACACATATGGTAGCCAACTAAAAAGAGGGGGGAATAAAAAAGAAATGGGATGCAGGTGAACAGAACACTACCCCATCCAAGGGCAGGGTATTTTTAAAATCTCCTCAGGGAAATAGGAACCAGACCGTCAATGTGATGTGCCAAGATGTAAATGCTACATACCAGCACGAAGCAGGGAACCAGTAGTTCGGTTCAAGGGGTTGACCCAAATCTCAACTATGTGGACAGCCTCCCACCCCCCCAGAAGAATTTTCTTCAGAGGAAAGCACTGAAGCTACAGTTCAGGAAAAGGGACATGTCTGATCAGAACACACGGGAGCAAATGAAGGGAGAGGAAGAGAAAGTGGAGCACATGCTGGTCCACCAAGCCTTGAGGATGATATTCCCACTCAGAGCAGCCAGTGCACAAAGAGGATCATATGCCTGGCCCTCCTGTGAGACACGACATCCCTCACTGACTCATAGTCCTATGGGGTGCCAACACTGGAGACACAGTGTGGGAATTGTGCCTGATCTGACCCCACCACATGGAAGCAAAACACGAATAGGTGTGCAACAGAACAGCAAGGGGAGCAGAGCAAGGAAGTCCCAAAGGATTGCCAAAAATAAAATTTGGGGCCAGGGTCTGGCACCCCATCAAACTCAACTTGACAACACTCCTAAATTTCCACAAACAGAACTTGAACTATTTACAGGTCTTTCTTTTCTTTTTAATCATTGGTTTCTTGATATTGTTGCTGTTGCTTTGTTTTTTATTGTTGCTTTGTTTTGCTCTTTCTTGTTTTTGTACATATTATTATCTAGGTAGGTCTAAATAGACTGAATAAGCAATCTGGAGGAGAAAACAGTGGGACTGAAGGTTCCAAGGGGACATGGTAACAGGGAAGGTAGGGGAAAGAAAGTGTTCACAAACCCAGGGACAAAGGAATAACAAGTGATCCAAAATCCAAAATTGGTAGTGGGGAGGGTGTAAGAGACCTGGTAGGGCTTGATCAAGGGGAGTATAACCGAGAGAAATTACAGAAGCCCAAATGAAGGCATAGCATGATAGTGGGACAAAAGGAAAGTAAAAGGAAACAGGAAAGAATTAGGAGGCAAAGGGCATTTATAGAGGTCTAAATATAGACATGTACATATGCAAATATATTTATATAGTGATGAGGAAATAGATCTATGTGCATATATTTATAGATTTAGTGTTAAGGTAGCAGATAAGCATTGGGCCTCCATTTAAGTGCTCCCTCAATGTAAGAAAACTTGTTCTATTAAACTGGCTTTCCATGATGCTCACCTTCCCAATATGATTGTTGAAGACAAATGGGTGCATAAGCAAATGGGGTAAAGACAGCTGATGGTGCTGCATCTGGATGGCATCTGAATAGCATCTGGAATCTTAAAGGTTTGAAGGGAAACAAGTGGTCATCTAGCTCAGAAGCAACAAAATCCACATGGAAGTAGCACACCAGCCTGTGTGATCACGATGATCACGAGGTGTTGAAGGGGTCAGGTATCAGATGCATCAAAGAACAAAAATTCATATCATTGTGAATGAGGGGGAGTGCAGCTTGGGTGCCCAAAGCCCATGTGTAGGCAACTGGACCTCCTCCTACAGAAGGGTCACAGGGAGGTGACAAGCCAGTCAGGGTCCAGTGTAGCAATGATGAAACATACAACTCTCCACTAGTTCTTAAATGCTTCCTCCCTCACTATCATGATCCCAATTCTATCTTACAAATCCGGCTATACCAGAGGATGTGCACTGGTACTGATAGGAATTAGAAACACAGGGAATCCAGGACAGAAGATCCCTTCGCACCAGTGGTGAGAGTGGCAATACTAGGAGTGTGGAGGGAAGGTGGGGTAGAAAGGGGAAAGCAATTACAAGGATCTGAGGGATGGACAACAGAAAAATGGGTGAAGGGAGACATCGGACAATGTAAGATATGACAAAAAATTATAAATTAACAAGGGTTCATGGGGGAGGGATACTGGGAGGGAGGGGTAAAAATGAGTAGCTGATACCAAGGGCTCAAGTAGAATGTAAATGTTTTGAGAATGATCACAGAAACAAATGTAAAATGTGCTTGACAAAAAAATGGATGTGTGTGTGGATTGTGATAAGAGTTGTCTGAGCCCCCAATTAAATGATTTTTTAAAAAAGAAAAAGATTTACAGTTTCTGAAACTCATAGGGCAGTTCTACTCTGTCCTACAGGGTCGGTGTGTAACAAAGTTAACTGGACTGTGACGAGTTTGGATTTTGGTTTGAGCTGTGGTCTTTGTAACTCCCGCAAGATAAGGTGGAAGAAGACACTAATAAGATAATATGCTTCCACCTCGAGGGATTCTTAGCCGAATTCACGGTGATTGCAAAAGCTCAAAAATCTACCAGGAAGAGTGCTCCGTTTTGCCACCTCGTTGGTTATGAGCCAGCTGAGAGGTCGGAAGCAGGATCTCCCAGCAACAGGAGAACAAAGGGCAGAGCCTGTCTTTTGGCCCAAACATCCTGTGCACCTAACCTCCCGATCCAGGCGACAGCTGTGCTGCAGAGGAGCAAGGGAGCGGCAGGGGCCTCAGAGCCGGAGCAAGGTGGGCCCTCTGGTCCACAGAGTGAATAAAGCCCCGTGCCCTGAGCAGAATGCATGTGACGGAGTAGGGTGCCACTCAACACTTAATTTGGGGTGCTGGGTCTCCTGACCCACAGAAGTTGAGTGTCTTCAAGTGGAGGCTTATGGTGAAACAGAATGCATTTGAAGCATTTTTTTGGCAACCCTAAAAGAATATTGTAATGCTGTCTGGGCAGGACAGAGGTCAAAAATGAGACTGGCCAGTCGGCAGGCATACTGAAAAGTGGCTGTCCTGAGCATCTATATGCTGTTTACTCTCAGTGAATTTCACATGTGAAGCTTGTGTGAGTTCTAAGTGGCCATTGCAACGAATTATAGAATTAAGCTAAAAAGTAGAAAGTGCAGTGGGAAGGATGGTTGGTGTCAGAACTGGTAAGATTTGACAGCAGCCTCATCGAAATGGTCTTCAGTGATGCTGACGTGGAATTTGATTCTCCTTCCCCTCTTGTAGAGTTAGAAGAGGTCAGGCAACAGTCTCATATAATTCTTTTTACAAATATTTAAACAGAGCAACAAGCTCAGAATTGGGTGACAGAGGGTTTCTTTAAAATCAAACCTTTCAGGCTGAGCTTCGGTGGCATAGAGGTTGTGTGCAGGACTGCGACCCATAGGGTTGGCATTTCAAATCCAGCATGAGCTGTCCAGGAGCAAGGCTGGGCTTCTTACTCCCACCATGGCAGTGATTGCGCCCTCCCCCCCCCAAAAAATTAAACCTTTCATAGAACATATTCACAAATCAAGATTGCTAGAATGAAAGCAAATAGATATTAACATAATTATTTTAAATAATTATTAAATAATATATTTTAGCATTTTATTTTAAATAAATTTTAGCTTTTAATTTTATTATTTATATTTATTATTTATTAAATAATTATTTGATATCCATGTTACATGCTTTAAAATAACTATTTAGATCAGTTCAAATAGAAATGTGAGCCTCCAATGTTAACTGCATGTGCCTTTTCAAGTATTATCTGGAAAACAGCACTAATAAAACATTATGCAAAATGGACAGAGAACCTTTTGCTGACTAAATGTTCTTTCATTTATCACTAGGAAGAGGAATAGTGGGGAGAAAGGGGAAAAATAAGGAGCTAATACCAAGGGCTTAAGTAGAAAGAAAATGTTTTGAGAATGATAATGGCAACAAATGTACAAATGTGCTTCACATACAATGTATGTATGTATGTATGTATTGTGGTAAGAGTTGTGTGAGCCCCCAATAAAATTACTAAAAATAATAATGATAATAAAAATGTATCACAACGTTCTAATATCCATTGCAGTAACTATACAAGCATCACAAAATACATGATTAAAGGGTTTATTAATGAAATTAAGTAGTTAACAAGCCAGGGAGAAGTGAAACTTAAGAGCTAAGTTGTTTATCCGGACCTGCTAAAAGTTCTGTCACATCTGCTAACGAATGCCCAAAGGGCATACCATTCTGTTATAAACCCCAACTCAAAGGTATTTATTTAGCTAAAACCCTGTGGGCCAGCAAACCCAGAGGCACTCCAATAAATATCGGCCCAAAGGCACTCGCTTCCACTCCAAGGATCCGTACATCTAACTTCCCCAATTAGGTGCCAAGAGGCACCTCACTCCACAAGTCAGCCTCCTGCACAACATCACTCACTCCTGCTTGTTCCCTGAGTCAGGAAGTTCATCATGCTGTCCCCTGGCTGTTTGCCCAGGATGTGCTGTGGCTCCTCGGATGATATAGCTGTCTTCTGGCTCCAGGGAGTTCACAGCACGCAAATCATGTGCCCAAAGGGTGAGCTCCACTCCTGAGCTCTCTTGATCGTAATGAGAGCCCTCTTTCTACTTCTCAGAGGGCTCATTTCATGCTTAGCAGGATGGCACTCCTGGGAATCTTGTTTTTGCTGTTTTTTAAAATGTTTTATTTAGGACTCTTGCAGCACTTGTAACAATCCTGACATCAAGTTTTATCAAGTTCACTTGTACGTATGTTGCCATCACTGCTTTTTTTGGGGGGGGGGGCATCACTGCCTTCTGGTGGTGGGGGTAGGAGGTCTAGCCTTGCTCCTGGAGAGCTGCTGCTGGATTTGAACCTCCAACCCAGTGGGCTGCAGTCCTGCGCATAACCACTATGCCACCGGGGCTCAGACTGCCATCATTTATTTTCTAGACATTTATTTTATATTTGAGGCCTTGGGGTCAGCTCCCTGGGCGCCCCCGCATACTTCCTTTTGTGGCCCCTTGATACATTATAATTTATTATTATTATTTTTATATCTTACACTGACCACTGTTTTCCTTCCCCCATGGTTTCTATTGTTTTTCCCCCTTGTGGGATGTATGTGTGTGTAGCTATGTGATCATTGTGATCAGTAGCTATGTGATCATTGTGATCAGTCCTCCCTTCCTTCCCTCATCTCCCCACCTTTCCTCTGTCCTCTTGGTATTGCTATTTCTCTTCCTGTTCCTGGATTTCAGTTATCATGAACTCTTGTTTAATTATTTATTATTTTTAATCTATTTTTTGGGAGGGTGGCATCGCTGCCCTCTGGTGGCAGTAGGAGGCCCAGTCTTGCTCCTGGAGAACTTCTGCTGGATTTGAACCACCAGTCTTGTGGCCCGAAGTCCCGCACTCAGCCACTATACCAACACGGCTCAGTCCTATCATGAGCTCTTATCTCTTATCTGTACCTGTATACAAGCTCTGAGTTATCCTGCAGTGAAAGGCAGTACTAGGGTTATGATAGTTGGGAGTAAGGAAGCCTCAAGGAGCTAGAGGAGTCTTGCATGTTTCATCGGTGTTTTACTGTACCCTAATTGACTCATCCCCTTCCTGTGTCTTCTCTATGAGGGAATATTCCATTGTTGACAGCTGGGCTTTGGGTCTCTGCTCCAACTCCCATGTTGTCAACAATATGAGTTTTTGTTTGTTTGTTTGTTTCTCTTTTGGAGGGTCTTCTGATGCCTATTACCCTATCCTGTCAACACCACATAATAACATAGGCTAGTGTGCTTCTCCTAGTGTGCTAGTGGGTTTGTTGCTTCTCTCCTAGATGGCTTCTTGCTTAACTTCAAGCTGTTTTAAGAAGGCCAGACACCTTATCTTTCAGAATCCTGCTTCTAATTTACTCACCAGCAACTCCGACCAGTATCTGTCCCCACCTTCTTACCAGACCCATACAGGGAAAGGTTGTTTGGTGAAAGTTAAAGGCTTTGGCCAGAAGAGCTTCATTAAATAATTTCAATGCCCCACATACCTGTGTGTGAAATGTAAACTTCTTAGAAGAAAATGTCAGGGAGGAGCTGTTGAACCTATTGTGTAATGATTGCTGTTGTCAGGTGCCATTGAATTGCTTTTAATTAAAGGGACTCCGTGTACAGAAGAATAAAACATTGCTCAGTGCTGTGATATCCTCGCCATTGTTGGTATATTTGAGTCCATTGTTGCAGCCCTGTGTCAATCTATCCCCTTGACAGTCTTCTTCTTTTTCTCTGACCCTCTATTTTACCAAGTAGGATGCCCTATTTCAGGAACTAGACTCCTCTTCTGACAGATAACATGCTCAATTTTAAGAAACCTTCAAGTTATACACCTTTCATGACTAATGAGTTTGCTCTTCTGCAGTGCGTGGGGCTTTCATTATTTTTCACCAACATCATAATTCAAATGCACCAATTCTTCTGCTGTCTGCTGCAGAGAGCCCCACGTTTAGAAAAGGACATGGCAGAGAAGATATTTATCCTCTCAATGAGAAACCAAGATTCATGTGTCCAAAACTATGGTAGCATGCATGTTACTGTGGTGCTGGAAGGTATCCCAACGATGTTTCAGATCACATATAGTGAGCAGGATCACCCAGTTTGTTAGGCGACATTGATTCACAGTGAACCGGTTTCAGTGGAGTATCTAGACTAAAAAGAGAAGAGTAACAGGAATAGGCTGTCCACTTCTGAGGGATTAATCACTGAAAACCTTATGAGTACCCCTGGAATACTGTTCAATGATAGATGGTCAGATATGATAAAAATCAGAGAGAGGAGAAAGGACAGTATAAAGTCAATTCATATGAGCTGTCTAGCCATTATTCCTAATGGGATATATTTCTGGAACTTATACACTTGTGACTACAATACCACTTTGGAAGGAACACTCTACAAATGGACAGGAATCACACTGGATAAAGACTTGATCTCGGTAAAGTGTATCAATCAAACTATACCCTTTATCTCTCTGAGGATATCTTTAAGAGTCCATCTCACACAGAATGTGAAACAAGCCTTTCTTTTTGTTGTTGGGCTCATCTTTTACTCTAGTGAAGGGTGTGATTTGAGACACGATTCTTTGTTTTCCTTGGATATATAATTGTACTACTGCACAGACCTAACACAAGTCACCTCACATGGAAAGACTGACCATTATTTCCTGACTGAGCTTTGGTAGAAGCCATAAAAACTGCTTTGACTTGGGACATTTTCAGCTTCTTGTTCCTGCACTGTACTTGCCTCTCCTGACCTTTGGACTTTGCGTTGAACACCACCCACCACCTGGTGAGACATTTCCAGTTTATGTGGGCTATTTGATCAAGTCCCAGAATCCAGGGACACGAGAGAAGTTAGTCAAGGGGAATGTGGGGAAAGTGGAGCAGAATAGAATTTTGGAAGAGTTGGACATGGGTAATGTTATGGGTGCCATCTAGCCTGTTTTGACCCTGTTTAATCGTCAGCACAACAGAACAAAACATTGTCATTGCTCCGTCCTCACAACTGTTTCCATGGTTGAGCCCATTGTTGCAGCCACTGTGCCAATACATCTTGTGGGGTGCTTTCTTTTTTGCTGCTCTTCTACTTTACCAAACAGGTTGTCCTCCAGTGACAGAGCCCTCCCCTCAACATGTCCAAAGCACATGAGAATTCGTCCCGCCATGCTTCCTCCTAAGGAACATTCTGGCTGTATCTCTCCTAAGACAGATTTATTAGTTCTTTGTCAGTCCACGGTAATTACAACATTCTTTGACAGCACCATATTTCAAAAGCATCAATCCATCTTCTGTATTCCTTTCTCAGTGTCCAAATGTCACATACATTTGAGCACATTGAAAGCACTGTGGCCTGGGTAGGCACACTGTAATTCTCAAAGAAACATCTGGTTTTCAACACTTTAAAGAGGTCTTGTGTGGCAGATTTACATAACGCAACAAATTTTTTTGGTCTCTACTGCTGCTTCTGTGAGCATTGCTTGTGCATCCAAACATGAAACATTCCTTGGTAACATCAGTCTTTTCTCCATTTCTTATGATGCTACCTACTGGTCCAGTTGTGAGGATTTAGGTCTTCTTTACATTGAGTCAATCCATACTGAAGGCTGCAATCCTTGACCTTCATCATTATATGCATCAAATCCTTTTCACTTTCAGGAAGCAAAGTTTTGTCATCTGCAGATCTCAGCTTGTTAATAAGCCTTCCTCTGACCACGGTGTCACATTCTTCTTCATATAAGACAGTTTCTTTTATTATTTACTCTGCATACAGATTACATGAAATTGGTGAAAGAATTCATCCCTGACACACACCTTTCCTGATTTTAAACCATCCATTACTCTACTTTTTTCTTGGCACAACTGCTTCTAGACTCTTGTAGAAGTTCAGTCTGAATACAATGAAGTATTCTGGAATTTCTTCTCAAGGATTACCACAGTTTATCATGATTTACACAGTCGAATGCCTTGGTAGGGTCATTGAAACACAGGTAAACATATTTCTATTTTTCTAGTGTTGCACTTTCAGCCAAAATCCATCTGACATCAGCAATGAGATCCCTTGTTTGATGTGCTCTTCTGAATGCAGTCTGAACTCTGGCAGCTCCTTGCTAAAGTGCTTCTGCAAGCGTTGTTGGATGAGCATGAGCACAATTTTACTTGCGCAGATAATAAAGGTATAGTTCTGTTATTTAGCATTGGTCACTTTTCTTTGGAATGGATGCAAATATGATTCTCTGACAGTCAGTTGGCCAAGGAGCTGTCTTCCACACTTTCAGATATAGACAAGTAAGTGCTTCCAGTGCTTTGCCAGCATTTTGAAACATTTCTCTTGGAATTCCTTCAATTCTGGAGCCTTTTTTGACTAATATTTTCAATGCAACCTACACTTCTTTCTTCAGTCCTTGAAGAAAACCATTCAGCCATTCCTCAACAAACTGAACGTAGAATCACCATCTAATCCAATGATCTCATTCCTGCTCACAATAAGGGAAGACAAGAATGGAAACAGAACCGTGCACACCAATGTTCTCTGCAGCATTTTTCATGAGAGCCACAAAATGGAAAAAACTGAAACGGCCAACAACAGATGAATGGCTCAGCTCAATGGGATACACAATGGACTTCCACTCCATCAGAAAAGGAAATGATGTTTTAATGCATGCAATGACATACATGAGCCTTGAAGACCTAATGCTGAGTAAAATAAGTTCCTCTCAAAGGACATATACTCTGTGATCTCATTTATAAGAAATATACAAACATAGAAAACCCAAGATTTACTAGTGGTTACCAGGTGTGGAACCAGAAAGGAGAACAGGGGAAGATTTCATTTGGGGGCAATTGAGTTTATGTTATTGATGGAAGAATTTCGAAAAAGGATGGCGACAATGGTGGAACAATATGGAAAATGCAATCAGCAGTTATTGAGTTGTAAATGAGGAAGGTGTGTATCTTTCTACCACCAAAACAACAGCAAACAAATTAAAACTCATCTCATTGATTCAATTCCATCTTTTCATATGGCTATAGGGCAGAGTACAGCTATGCTTCAGAGTTTCCAAAGTTTCCTTTATGGTAACAGACTGCTGCATATTTCTACAATTATACACACACACACATACGAAAACAAAACAAAGTGAAATTAACTTGAATAGCATATCTAAGCATTGTCATTTTCAACATGTGACTAATAAAAATTATGAATTGTAAAATTTTCATATTATGTCTTCAAAATATAGGGTGTGGTTTTTACACTTAAGTACAACTCACTTCAGACTAGTTGTACTTCAGTATGTAATAGATGCAATTAGTGTAGAATACAGATATAGTACTAAGTTACTGGTTCTACACCTCGTTTGCACATTCCAATCACTTTTTAAATTACATGCTTGGGTCATAGTCTCAAGATTCTGGTGTACGTGCTCAAGACTACTACCTTGAGAGTTCTTTAAGGCATCTTTCCAAAAGGTGCTTCCAATATAGACAAAAGTTTGAGAATTCAGCTTGTAGGTAAGGAATCACCTGATAGGACAGAGTAGAACAGCTCCCTGGGGTTTCCAAGGCTATAAGCTTGAAAGGAGCAGATTGGCACATATTTTTCCCATGGAGTCCCTGGGGGTGAACCTCCAACCTTTTGCCTATGGTCAAGGCCTAAATCATCCCCAGGTTCCCCTCTGTCTTCTTAGTGACTTCAATAGTCTCACTTATTTACATTTCTAAAGAAATAGATATTAAAACTTTTATATTATAAATTCAGTAAGAGCTGTTCTCATATTTTCATTATTTGAAACTAAAAATGTATTAAATTCATAATGAAATATACTGATGGTATAGTACAAAAACCAACCCACTGCCATTGAGTTGACCTGCTGACCTTGCAGATTTAGCCCAACTTGTAATCACCAGAAACCAGTTCTCTAGGTCTTATCTTCTTAGGGTAACTGAAGAATAAAAACTAAATATCCAGCCATAATGATGGCTTCCCAAGGTATCTGCTCACTAACTTACTGCCATTGAATTGATTCCTAACTTACAGGAAATGATGGGGATAAATACAAAGTAAAAAGGTATTGCTAGTAGGGATACCATTCATGTATGCTGAGATTATTCCAAATAAAATGTGTCTAAATGTATGTCTGTGACCAGTGAATCATTGCAGACAAGTGCTCATAATATGTGACTCATAAATCTAGTGTGTACTTGGCTTTGTCTCCTTAAAAACAGAAAGAAAAACCAAAAACCAAAATTCACTGCCATCAAGTTATGCAGACTCATAATGATTCTTGGGCAGAGTAGATATACCCCGTGAGTTTTGGAGATTTTACAGGAATAGAAATCTCCTTTCTTCAGAAGAGTGGCTGGTAGTTTTAAGGTGCTGACCTTGCAGATCTTAGCCCAACTCATAATCACTAGAAACCAGGTCTCCAGGTCTTATCTTCTTAGGGTGCCTGAAGAATAAAAACGAAATATCCAGCCATAATGATGGTTCCCAAGGTATCTGCTCACTAACTCACTGCCATCAAGCACATTTCAACTCATGGTGACTCTTCAGAGGGTAGAACTGCCTCTGTGGGTTTCTGAGACTAGAACTCTTCACAGGAATAGAACTCTCCCAAGACTACTGCCAGGGCAGCTAAATTCAAATTTGAGGGACAGCTCAGAGGTTAGGAGGACTGCTTTTGTTTGCATTCTAAAAGGGTGATTCTCAAAGTACACAGTACAATGATCATGCAGCATGTAATGAAGCCTTTTTAAGAAAATTGAAAACTATATTGGTGAGCAAAAGGCCATACAAGAAAGCACTTTCTCAATAAGAAAACACTTTCTCTTTCTTTGCTGTAGCAAGGGCTACCCTATGAGAATTTCACTGGGAAAACTTACCCCTTCTCTCTAGAACCATGATCTTGATGCTTCGGACTTTTGTTTGGTTGCCGATACTCAAAGAACATTTAAAAGGAATGCAATTTGAGGCTTTGAGACAGTCAAAGCTGTCATGTAGACTCATACATTGAAAAGCGCAGGACTTAAATGGCAGGGTGAGGGGGGTAGCTGGTAGGGGGGAGGCTAGAGAAATGCTAACATTACTAGTGTATGGATCTGGAGGAAGAATACCAAGAAACAATAGCTTTACATTTTTGTTTAATAAAAGTTTCTATGATTTTGCATCTATAGGTACATGTCCAACACAACAAAAGTACTGCTATGGAGAGGAATCTGACTCAGAATGACCCTGGAGATCCTGAGACTGGGGTTCTTTACAGGCATAGAGAGCTCCATCTTTCTCCCGTCGGGCAGCTGGTGGTTCCAAACTGCTCAATTTAAGCAGTCAAACGTGTAACCACTATGTATCCAGAGCTTCTTCTGTGTACACTATAAAAAAAGAAAATAAAAAACCACAACGGATCTAAACCCACTGCTGTCAGTGGCAAGCCTGTGTCTGACTCTGCACCCTCACAGACTTACTTAATGTTGGTTGTCGTTGTCACAGAAGCAGATGGGCAAACTTGTCTTTATGGTGTCCCTGGGTAGATGTCAATCACCAAACTTTAGGCTGTGCTAAAACTATTTGCACCCTCCTGGGCTGGGACCTGACGTGGAACAGCCTGGCATCATCGTGCTTAGGAGAGGGCTGGCTAACCTCAAGGCCAGCCTTGTGAACGCTCTAGATTTCAAATCACTAAGGGAGGAAGAGGACACTTTGGGCTCATAAAACTGTTACAGCCGCAGAAAGCCACAGGGCTACCTCTAATCTATGGTCACTATGAGTCATAATTGACTTGATGGCAGTGCCTTTATCTTTTAGTTGGTACCTTATGTATACAACGAGTGATCTTAATACATGTAGTAACTGTGAATGCATCTTCCGTGCCTTGATTAACAGCCTTATTGTTGACATGCAACATGGACAGTTTCATGTGAGAATTTAATCACAGTAATCAATGTGAACTCTTGAATTGTGAGTAATGCTTCTGTATAGGCTTTCTGGAATTTTTCTTTGATTGGGTGAGCAAATTTCCTAATACTTAGAATTTAAGCTCTAATACTATGCACTTTCTGAAAAGTCTAATATGTGCTTCAGTGGGAGACGATTATTCAGGTGCTGCCATAAAAAATGATGATAAGGTTATACCAATCCAACAGACTATCCCACCAGAGTGATGAGGAAACCTTACTAGAAATTCAACTCCAGGTATGGGGAGGGATCATGTATGTCTTGAGGAAGACAATTAAATCTCTGTTGGTGGAAAAATGAGGGGAGAACATACCTGATAATAGGTCCATAATTGAGCACCTTTGCCCTAGTTCCTAGGTAGTCCTTGGTGACCTAGTCTGTGTGCTATAGATTCCTGGGACTTAAAATTGTCTGTTTAAGGTACACAGCATCCTTCGTAAGCCACACCAGAAGGACTTGATATGCAAACCTCCCTAATTGGATTTGGTGTTACCTCAAATTCACGTAGCCATTGGATTTAAGGCAGAAACTCCCTAATGTGTGAAAAATGTGCTAAACATCTTTTAGCCCCAAAGCATAGAACTGGGTTTTGGTTCAAATCTCTTGTCTGGAAGGTACCCAATGAATGGCGGCATACTCTTTTAGTATTTTAATGCCCTCCTTGCCTCACTTTGCCATCTTGTAGGCATGGCTCTGATGCTATGAATGAATAATATTGAAAGATTACCCCTATCATGAACCCCCATTGTGTGTGCCATGTCCAATTTAATCTTTACAAATCAACAATTCATATATTGAGTTCACAGCTGGCCCATACATCTCAGCTGTATGAGAAATTCCCTTTTCTCAAAAGTGTCTAAATTGACTAAAAGAATGGTAATTGATTCTTATGATATGGACCTGTTTGAGTCTCAAATTACTGAAGATATAGGTGATAGAGTGAGGTATACTGATGAAATTAGATGATGTTCAGCTATCAGAAAGAATAGCATTGGGGAACAACAAAGCCCACATGGAAGAAGTACCCCAGCTTGTGGGCCCACAAGGTGTCAAATATCAGCTATCGGGCTTCAAGAACTAAAAATCATGACACTGCGTGCCCCCCCCCCTTCTGATATGATTGCTGATAACATATGTGTGCATAAGCAAATATGGTGAAGTAAGCTGATGGTGCCTGGCTATCAAAAGATATAGCATCTGGGGTTTTATAGGCTTGAAAGTAAACAAGTAACCATCTAGCTCAGAGGCAACAAAGCCCACATGGAAGAAGCACACCAGCCCGTGTGATCATGAGGTGTCAAAGAGATCAGGTATCATGCATCAAAGAACTAAAAATTATATCATTATAAATGAGGGGGAGTACAGATTGGGGCCCCAAAGTCCATCAATAGGTGAAGCCACATCCCCTTACAGAGGGGTTGCAGGGAGGAGACGAACCAGTCAAGGTACAGTGTAGCAACGAAGAAGTATGCAACTTCCCTCTAGCTCTTAAATGCTTCCTCTTATCCGCTATCATGACAACAGTTCTACCTTACAAGTTCGGCTAGACCAGGGAATGTACACAGGTATGGATAGGAGGTGGAAACATGGGGGATTCAGGACAGATGATCCCTTCAAGACCAGTGGTGAGAGTGGTTATTCCGGGAGGGTGGAAGGAAGGTGGAGTAGAAAGGGGGAACCAATTGCAGGGAATCTGCATACTATGTACTCCTCTCTGGAGTATGGATAACAGGGAAATGGATGAAAGGACACATCAGACAGGGTATGATATGCCAAAATAATGACAATTTGTAAACTGTTAAGGGTTCATGGGGGAGGGAGGGGAAATATGGGGAACTGGTACCGGGGGACTAAGTAGAAGAAGGATGTTTTGAGAATGATGATGGTATCAAATGTGCAAATGTTGTCTGCATACAATTGATGTATGTATTGATCGTGATAGGAGTTGTATGAACCCCCAATGAAATGTTTTTTTTTGAAAAGAAAAAAAGAGAGTAGCATCTGGGATCTTAAAAGTTTGTTTGCAAACAATCAGCCATCTAAGTGAGGCATCAACTACGTCAACCTGGAAGAAGTACATCAGCATGTGCCATCCAAAGACACATAGTAAATAAATAATATAATCAAAATCTAAAGGAGGGAGTGAAATTGGAGCTTAAATGGTGAACACTTGGTTTACAGAGGCTGTGGATAACAATGCACACCCAAAATTCGTTTTCATGGTCTATACATGGATTTAGTCTCCAGAGGATTCTCTCTGATCATAGATTAGGGTTCTAAATAGTTCTATTATTAGTCAGAGAGCACTGCAAAGTCAATAATGGCCGATGTAGTTAGACCAAAATGTAATATCCTATCATTTGATCACCCTTCAATCCATTTCAAAGTTTTTTAAAGAAAAGTGAAGGGGAACATATATTGAACAAACTCCTGGAGACTTGCCTCTGACCATTGACCTGTAATGTGACTAGCCTTATTAACATACAGAATACATTGGAAAGTGAATTGTTACAGACAGTATAATATTTATTACCCTATCATTTGATCTTCTTTATGACCCATTTAAATTTGTTATAGTTTTTAATAATTTCTGCTTTCCTTTTTAATTAGGTTTTTATCTGTTTTACTTTGTTAGTTTTGTTAGGTTTAAAAAATGTTTTCTGTATCCACTTACCAAGATAGGTAAATCTATAACCAGTAATTGTCTTAATGGTTCTTTGAAGATATGGCAGGGAAGATTGGGGGGAAATGAGGAGCTAATGATGATGAGTTCAAGAGTGAAGAAAACGTTCTCAAACTGTGTGTGGTGATGATTATACACTCTTCCTATTATGACTAAACTATAGACTTGTATGATATATGCATTAAATGTCAATAAACTGTTGGGGAAAATAAGTAAATGCTCATGTGTGTACAATATTGATAAGTACTTATTTTCTATTTGTCAATTATCCATTTAGTATTTAAATTTCCACATATATTTTCACTGCACCTTTTCACAATGGATGATTCAATTCACTGTAAAAATCATTCCTGGTTCAATTTTGAGGAAAATATACTGAGAGTTATATATGGAGAGATTCTTAAAACCAGACATTAACATAAAAGTACTATATTTTATCAATTGAGATCTGACTAAGTTATATTTTAAGAAAGAAAACAAGTACACTTTCTTCTCTGGGAACACATACATATTTGGCAGCTGCAGAGTTGCAGAGTTCTTTAGAATTCTTTTTTCTCTTTCCAAATAGGCACTGTAAATTATTTGTTACTAGATTATAACCTTATACAAGTAAATTATAGTTCCTAGAACTTTGAATCACCATGCAACGTTTTGTGCCTATATGAGTAAATGATACAAAAATAGACTAAAACAACACCACCTGGTTATGTTATGCTATGTGCCCTTTAAAAAGGTTTATGGTTCCATAAATCCACATAAGGGAGAAAAGGCTAAATCATCTTGTGGTTAGCTGAAGAAGGTGTTCTTTCTGATCAAATAATAACTTGAACTAGGGAAGCCCTGTGGATTTTGATTGCCTCAAAATTAGTCTTATGGGCTTGGGGTATGCAGAAACTCAGTGTGACAGCACAAAATCCCATCCCACAAGACACTGTTGTTCTGGTCTTGTCCAGAAGCAAATTCCTAAACAAGGAGTTACATGCAAGCAGTTTATTTGGACATGATCCAAAGAAGTACTGGAAATGAAGTAGGGAGGTCAAACACTGAAATATCATTTGCCAAAGAAGGGAATGTTTCATGAAGCAATCTATCACTGTGGGCAATGAGAGCTCAATCATGCTGGATAATTCTGCACACACAGACTTCATGGTTAGCCCAATCAAGAGCCAAGGGAGCTGGGACCAAAGATTGAGAGTTGCTGCCTTGAAAATTAATCGCCCAATATCTTGCAGTCACCCTAGCCTAGAGGGGCTTCAAAAGTTTCTGAGAAAATTCCATTACATTTTAAAAATTCCATTTTCCACAGACTTTTTGAAGACACTTTTTTTTATGAATAGGAAAGCACCAGCATGCACTAGGTGTGTAGGAACTCAGAAGTATGATGAAGACTTTTCTTAGACAAACCTAAGTATTGCTGTCATTCCACTCAATCACTCTCTCCTTTCTCTCTCTCTCTCTCTCTCTCTCTCTCTCTCTCTCTCTCTCTCTCTGTTGGTTTTATTACTACCCTTTCAGATCCTCTCAAATTGAATATACTCATCATAAGTGTCATCAAAAGGTATGCACATAAGAGACCTTTCATGTCCAGACAAGACAAACTGTAAGACTTGCCAAGCTACCAAGTTTCTATACCTCTTGCATGGCCTCTGAGTTGCATATCTTAAATCCAATCTGCTGCATTACCAGACGTTTTAAAAGAAACTGTATGAGCTGAGCCCCAGTGGAGCAAGTGGTTGAGTGCGGAACTGCGGCCCGCTGGCTTGGCAGTTCAAATCCAGTGGTGGCTCTCAGGAGCAGTGCTGGGTAGCTCCCATGACCACCAGAAGGCAGTGATGCCCCAAAAACAAAAACAAACAAAAGTAACTATATGAATGTATCTTGGACATATAAAGACAAAAAAAATATTAGAAAAGATCCATTTAGCTCAGGAGTTCTTAACCAGAGGGACTCTTCTTCCTACTACCAGGAGATTTTTAGCAATTCTGGACATCTTTTTAGTAGTCACAAAGTACTATTTGCACCACATGGTCAGAGACCAGGGATGCCATTGAGTCCATTACATTGCTCAAAGCACTACCTTCCCCCACACTTCTAAACAAGCAATGACCTATCCCTCTAGTTCATTTGCAATGGTATTGAGAAACACTGATCTAAAGAAATGTCAGAGAGAAAAGAAGAAGCTGCAGGTCAGCCACCGCATTTTTCTCTCTCAATCATTACTCCTATTTTTTTAATCTAATGAGCAAAATTTTCATTGACTTAAAAAAATCATTTTATTAGGCCTCATACAAACCATTGATTTTAAAGGCATTTCTAAGCAGGTTGGAAGCCATAGAAAGGAAGTGCATTGCATTTGTGACACTTTGCTGAATTAAATAAGGGAGTAGCAATCTGACCTTTTAAAATGTTTCCAGATGCTAAGCACAGGATTGAAATGCTGTTAAATCACAAAAACCAACGATTGCTGCTTGGCGGTGCAAAGGCAAAAAGGGCAGTTTTCTTTTGAGGCACCAAGTCATGGAGAATGGAAAGATACTGACATTCAGGGATTAATTTCTGGAAATGTGGTTGAACGAATCAAATTATGTATCATTTGATGCCATTAAATTTGAGTTCCCGCATTATATGCGGACCTTTCGCTTTTCAAGCTTTTCCAGTGTGTGAAATTGAATGTGCCACTTACAAGCTATCATGTAATTTTCTGTCTTCTGAAACAAAAGCAACAATCTGAGTACATTAAAGACCATTATATAATTGACAAAACTGCTTTTTAAAACTTGATCCAAAACACTTACAATTACTATCATTTGCCAAAGGGAGTTATTTCTTAACAGTACAGAATCATTTAAAAATTAAAATTAAAAGCCTGTTTTGCTTTTGTTCCAATAAGAACACCTTTCATGTGCACACATTTACTAGGTTTTTCCTCCCCTTTATTTCATATATTTTAACTCACTTGGTTGATTTTCATACCAATCCTATGAATTGACAGAACAAATATCATTATTCCTATTTTTGAATGAGGAAATTGTAATGCAGAGATCAGAATATGATTTAACTATGAGCATACTTAGTTGTAAGACAGTCATATTTTTCACATCAGATGATTTTGATCTTATGGTTAGTTTTCATTTTTAAACCTTTCATAAACATGTGATATGTGGAAAGAAAAAAAGTTGTGTACATAAATCATAGGTCAACAACTTAATAAATTTTTACAACCTAAAAACATCCACGTAGCCAGCACCCAGATAAAAATCCAGAGCATGACCACTTTTCTAATGTAATGGGAACGACCCTCTAGCCTTCGCACAAACCACTACCCAATTGCCCAAGGATAGCCAACACTTTTTATTCTTAGTACTGACAGCCTTGGTTCATTTTGTCTATTTTGACCTTTGCATACACATGTGTGGAATCATGCACTCTTCTGTATCTTCCTTCTTTTGTTCAACATTAGGCTTGTGAAGAGCATTCTGATTTAGTGTGGTTGCAATTTATTCATTCTCATGCCACATAATATTTTTTTTAAATTGTTTGTTGTTTTTACAGAATGACAAAACAAGCAGGATTTTATTTCTCTGGAAGTTGACCATCCTGGGTTGTGATACTTAAGTCACTGAGCATTATCGAAGCTGATCTTTACACTGTTCACTACAGTGGTGACCCGATGGGAAGAAGTACCAATACATTTCTTGGCACATCTTTCAGACATAAGATTCCTGACTTGTGTGCTTGGTTTCATCTTTATTCATTGAATACATAAAAAGAACAAGTAGTTGGCTAAGTTGTCCACTTGTCATGCATGTATTTCAAACCAAGAAGAATTATGTCATAGTAGTCATTGCCAATTCCACAGATGAAACATTCAGTCTCCATATCTTCTTGTTCCTACTGATTACTTAGCTCTGCAAGAGCATGAAGAATAAGTCCTTGAGTGATGACTACTTATTTAATCAATTTATCCATTCACTGAATCACTCATGGTCATTTGGGTTATTACCTTATGTTTTTTCTCCTCTACTAGCTCCTTTATCCTTGTCTGTTGGGAGACACTAGTATATATTTCTAGTGGATTTACATCTAACAGTAGAACTACTGAGTCAGGGATGAGCATATTGCCTGAGTGATTTTACTAGTTTCCACACTTACCAGCTAGGTGTGAGCATTCCTGTTCCTTCCCACTTTTGTCAACAATTCTCTTAAGTATGGTATCATAGGAAAGTAGTTTCTATTTTAATTTTAATGATTGTAATCCAAGATTCCAGTATAGATTAAGCAATGATTTTTACACTGACATTTACTATTTCTAGGTCTTACCTACATAGATGCCAATCTTCACTTAACACTAGTTTCAATGTTCACCAATGATTTGGGTTTGGCCATTGGTGTTTGGCCAAAATTCTTTTGGAGTTTATATCTGGCCCCTTCATTGGTAATTGGCATCAATGTGAAATGTGGGCAAAAGCTTTCATCAGGAACATGGGTATCAAGATCTTTAAGTGAGTATTTTGCCTCCACTGAAAGGGATTTTGTCCACTACTCCAAATATTCCCACTATCCTGACTACTAAAGAATGTATTCTTTTGTTCTATTCTATTCTAACATCGTGAGAGCTGTATTCTGTGAAGATAGCTGATGATACCTGGCTATCAAAAGTTATAGCATCTGAGGACTTAAAAGGGTGAACAAATGGTCATCTAGCCCAGGAACAGCAAAGCCCACCATAGAAGAAGCACACCAGTCTGTGTGACCATGTGGTGTGGAAAAACCAGGTATCAGGCATCAAAGAACAAAAATCATATTATTATGTGCCCACCCTCCTGACATGATCGCTGAAGACAAAAGGGAGCAGAGGTAGGTGGAGTGGAGGAATCCAATGGAACCCAGCTACCAAATGATAAAGTATCCGGGATCTTAAAGGCTTGAAGGTGAACAAGTGGCCATCTAGTCCAGAAGTAGCAAAGCTCACATGGAAGAAGCACCCTAGGCTGTGTGATCAGGAGGAGTCGAAGAGAACAGATATCAAGCATCAAAGAACAATAATCACATTACTACGAATGAGGGGGAGAACAAAGCCCACTTGTGGACCACTGGACACCCTCTTACAGAGGAGCTGTGAGGAGGACACAGGACAGTCAAGGTGCAGTGAGGTGGTGATAAAGCATACAATTTCCCCCTAGTTCCTGAAGTCTTCCTCCCCCCAACTATCATAGTCCCAATTCTACCTTACAAATCCAACTGGATTGGAGGAAGTACACTGGTAGAGAGGGGAACTGGAAATACGGGGAACCCAGGACAATTAGTAAGAGTGGAGCTACTGGGTGGGTGATGGGAAGGTGGAGTAGAGAGGAGCAGCCAAGTACAAGGATTTACACATAACCTCCTATCTGGAGGCAGACATCAGAGGAGTGGGTGAGGACAGACACCAGGCAGTGTAAAATATGACAAAAATAATAGCTTATAAAGTACTGAGGACTGGTGGGGAAGGGGAGAGCAAGGATGGAGGGGAGTGATATTCAGGGTTCAAGTGGAGAAGCAGATATTTTGATAAAGGCATGTGAAGGTGCTTGGCACAAAATATGTATTTATGTGTTGTGACAAGTGATGTATGAGCCCCCCATAAAATGATTTAAAAAGTTATTTATCAATAAACTATAATAATAGGCTTTTTGTTATCTGAATCCCAAGATTTTTCTCTAGCCTCTCCTCTCATCAAAACTAAACTCAATGAAGTCAAGACAATCCCAACTCATAACAAACCCTACAAGTCAGCATCGAATGGCCCTTGTGAGTTCCAAGACTGTAACTGTGTGTGTGTGTGTTGGGGGGGGGGCGGTTTAAAAGCCTCATCTTTCTCTGGTAGTGTTGAACTGCATATTTCATAGTTAACAACCCCATGCATAACCTCTTTTACTTATACTTCTGTTTAATCCAGCGAGCCAAAATTTCACGTCAGCTCCATTACCTGATTCTTGGAGGGGTTGAAAGAAACACAACTCATAGTTTTCTTTTCATCTGTCTCTTCACTCTCATCTCTGAATCAAATATATATATATAATGTATGTATATATAATATATGTATATATACTATATGTGTATATATATAATACATCTCTTGTATCCCTTGGAAGGTGTCCATATAGCAACAATTCACTAGCCACACTGCATTCTAAAACTAAATATGAATAGCAATGGAACATTATCTGATACAGTGTCAGACAATGAGACTCTCTAGCTGAAAGACACTCAGAATATGAACAGGAAGACACTGCTTGCTCAGATTAGTCAACCCTCCTTATGTGAATGAAAGAAACATTTTGAGATTTTAATTTCCTGAAGGGATATAACTCAAAATGATGACGAGACTCCCTCTCACCAAACTGCTTAGCCCTGTTAACTATGAAAATTCTCACATCTTGCCTAATGAACCTACTATTAGGGTATACAATAAATTATCACACATGATATAGATACATATATTTCATATATAGTATGTAATTAAGCTGTTCTCCTGTTCCTACCTTTCTAATAGCCTGTTTCTGTTAAGCCCCTTTTTTTTCTAGAGAGAGAATCCTACCATAGCAGTTAAGGATCAATTATAACCATCTGGTCTGCTGAACATACACAGAAAGGGCATACTAGTTTCTGTGTGAGCTTGGGTTTTCTAGAAAATCAAAGCTAGGTGTATAAGAATGAAATTTACATAAATGTATAAGGATGAAATTTATTTTTTTGAAATGCATATTAAGAAAGGAATTGTTTTCAAGAAAGTGGCTCAAGCAACCATACAACAGGCAAATACAGGTCAACTAGGTCAACAGGCAATACATGACTCAAAGTTGAAGGTCCTTCCTGACTCATGCAGCTCCCAGATCAATGAAGCAGGGATTGATTTGGAAGACTGTAGACCAGTGGAGACAGAGTGAAGTAGATATAAGGCAGGAGGCATGACAGGTCACCGAGAGCTCCCAAGGGTTGACAGACCCTTGAATCAGGATGTAGCCAGCAGGAAGAAGAGAGAGCCTATTTCCAGAGCAGCTCTTTATAGATATTGAAAGAGACAACATCTTCAAGGAGCCATCACCAAGCTGGGAACTTATTGAGAGGTTGAACTCCACCCACAAATTCTTATAGGTACAGGCAAAATGACACAAAATCTAACCATCACAATGACAATGGAAAATTGACCCCAGAACAGAAGAAGTTTAGTCAAGGAACAAAATATGTTAGACCAACTCCAACATATGTGAGAAGTTCAACAAGCCACTTCCTGGCCCGGAACATCATCCCACCACTTAACCTATTCCTCCCTATCCCTTGAAAGTTTGTTACATATTAATAATCTTCTCAATTTATTTCCTCGTGTATGCTTAGAAAACTGAAAAATCTCCCTTTTGGGGAGCTTGCTATAGCAACTCCAGTCTCAACTTGCATCTTGCCTAAAATGACCAGACATCTCACTTTTTAACAATTTAATGTTCCATGGCAATTTAAAATTAAAATAAATATATTAGACTACTATTTTTGCATTCTGTGAACATTTTTGTTGCTTCATATAGACCAAATTTGTAACCAAGAACCTCCCCCCCTCCCCAAAACCGGTCAATGGTGTCTTGCTTAAAATTTGGTCACTTTAATTGCCTTATCAATGAAAGTTAAGCTTGCACCTTTTATGTTCATCCATCAGTCTTTGTTTCTTTGACACATTGAAAAAGACCTGAGTTGGTAGCAAGAAGAAACAGCTGTACTAATTCACTAACAATTGGAACATGAAAAATAAGAAGTACGAATCTAGGAAAATTGTGAGTTGTGAAAAATTAAATGAAATGCTTAAAGATGTCAGTATCTCAGACTTTAGTAAGCTAAAATGGACATGTATTGACTGCTTTGAACTGTACAATCATAGGGCTTACTTTGCCAGGACTGACAAAAAAATGGCACCATAAACACTACAAACATCACCAAAAATAACATTTCAAGAGGAATTTTGAAGTATAATGTTGTCTATGTTAGACCAATATGTGTATACAATGATTAAATAATCAAATTTATTTACTAATCACTAATGCTAGTGAAGAAGTAATGAAAGAATTACACCAACTTCTTCATTTGAAAATTGCTTAAACATGCAATCAAGATACATTGAAAATTACTGGTGATTGAAGTACAAAAGTTGGAAACAAAAAGAAGGATCAGTAGTTTGAAAGTATGGCCTTGGTGACTGAAACAAAGCTGGAGATTGCATCATAGGACTTTGCAAGACCACCAACTTTTCACTGCAGATAACTTTCTTCAAGAACATGAATGGTAACTGTACATGCGGACCTGCCCAGATGCAATACACAGGAATTAAATGGAGTCCATCTGTTGGAAGATACAATGGAGAAGCTCCATATCATCAAGGCCAGGGGCTGTCTTTAGAAGAATCATTTGGTCATATCCAAATTCAGCTTGTAGTTGAAGAAAATTGTGCCAAATGTAACCTTTTTTATGTATGAACCTTTTTTTTTATGTATGAAAGGGTGAGGTTTATATACAAGGGTATTGGAACATTGAGAAAGCATTACAACCTAGTCCAGTCCAAGTCCATAAGTCTGATATTAGTCCATATGTCTGATACCAATCCATTAGTCCTCTTCAGACTCACGAAGCACATTCAATGATGCTAGGACAATCACTGGACAATGGTGCAGTTTTATGTATCCATGGTGGTAGAAGCATCTTAGGATTGGGTGAACCCTCTCTGTGGCTTCTCTAGTTTCTCAGAACTGGCAGGAGTATCTATGTGGCTTTTCTGGCTTTAGAGGTCTAGTTCCATCAGGGTAAGCCCATGTCACTTCTCCTCCATTTCTTCCAGTTTCCAAGACACAGGATCGATCAGCATGCTGCTATTTTGTCTTGTCAGTAGAGCATTTCCAAGCATTTCCAAGACATGATTCTCTCATTTTCAAGAGGAAATATCACTGGATTTCCCAGAATTCTTAGGAGAAAGCCATGTCCACACAGAGGTCTCATTGGCTATCTCCAGATTGTTGGGCTAGACTCCACCCCTCCACTTCCAACCCTGAAATTGACACAAGTACATGACTGCCACAGAGGGGCACAGTAGATCTGCTTCTGATTTCCACTTGGAAAAACTAGACAAAGATCAAGACATATGGGAACTAGAAGTATCTAGATGATGCAAATGATTTACACCCGCAAAGGTTGAAGATTTGGGTCCCCACAGCTTCGTTGGAAGAAAGGCTTGATGATCTAATTCTTTGAACTCTGTTTTCCATAAGTCTATAGAGCACAGTACTGCAGCTCTGGTCCGTCCCATTACCAATGCAACTTACCAGATAGCAAATGGTTGATTCTGATTCATTGTGACCCATGTATGTCAGAGTTGAACTGTGCTCTATAGAGCTATGGCAAATGTAACCTTCGAAGAATATTCCACCTAAGTTCAGAAACCATCTCAGGAACAGATTGGATACATTGAATACTAATGATTGAAGCACAGGAATGTTGAGGAAGGTCATGAAAGCATCAGCATACACCAAATAATAATTAAAAAGACAGCAAAGTGACTCTGAAACTTGCTCTCAAATTTCAAGAGGCTAGAAGTCTGCATTCAGGGGGTCTGCTTGACTTCTTCACTTGTATTAAGAATATTTGTATGCATGTTGCCATAATCATTTTCAAAACATTTCTCTAGACCTGGGTCCTTGGTATCAGGTTCCTTTCCCCCCCTCCCCCCGCACCTGATAAATTATAGATTGTCATAATTTCCATATCTTACACCATTCCCTGTCTCCCTTCACCCACATTTCTGTGGCTTGTCCCCCTGGAGAGGCAAGTTATATGTCAATCATTGAGATAAGTTCTCCCTTTCTCCCCCTTCTCTCTCCCGCTGCCCCCTACTCTTATGGTATCACTATGGTCATTATTGTTCCTCTTGGGCTGGGAGTGTTTGCCCTGGATTCCATGTGTTGAGAGCTCCTATCTGTACCAATGTACATGCTCTGTTCTAGTCAGGTGTGTAAGGTAGAACTAAGGTCATGCTAGTGGGGAGAGGAAGCATTAAAGAACTAGAGGAATGCTGTGTGTTTCCTCAGTGGCTTACTGTACCCTGGCTGGGTTATCCCTTTCTTGTGACCATCCTGTGAGGGGATGCCCAATTGACTGAAGATAGGCCCTAGCCCTGCTCTCTGATATGCTTTGCTCACATCAATATAGTTTTTTTTAAAATGTTTTGGTGCCTGATACCTGTTCCTGTTAGCAGCTCTTGATCATACAAGTTGGTGTGCTTCTTTCCGTGGGCTTTTTTTTTTTTTGCTTCCCTGCTAGATGGCTGCTAGTTTAACTTCAAACCTTTAATACCCCAGAGACTGTATCTTTTAATAGCCAGGCATCATCAGCTTTCTCCAATACCTTTGCTTATGCACTCATTTTGTCTTCAGTGATCATGTCCGGAAGGTGAGCATCACAGAATTCCAGGTAATTAGAATAAGATAGGCTCTTTAATTGAGGGAGAACTTGAATAGAGGCCCAATGTTCATCTGCTTTAATACTTAACATATTACTATATGTGCATAGACCTATATCCCTATTGTTATATATTAATTATTTACTTGTCTGTGTTTATATCTCTATAAATGTCCTTTGCCTCCTAGTTTTTTTCCCCTCTATTTCCTTTCTTTTTTCTTTACTTTTATCTATACAAGCTAGGCAGGATAAATAATCCTGAGGAGAAAACAATTGGACTGATTGTTCTGGGGGATCATGGGAAAGGAGAAGTGTGTATCTGTGTGTGTGCGAGAGGGGGAGGGTGTGGGAGATAATAAACCCAGGGACAAGAGAATAAAAATATATCTAAAAATTAATGGCGTGGAGTGCACAGAATACCTAGTAGGTTTGATCAAATGCAATGTAGTAGAGAGGAATTACTGAGAGCCACATGAAAGTTAAACATGATAGTGAAACAGGAGGAAAGTAAAAGGAAATAGAAATATGTAATTTATACTTAGTATCTCACTCACTGTCATTCAGTTGATAATGGCTTACAGTGACCATATAGGATGGGGTAGAACTTTCCCTTTGAGTTTCTGACACTGTAACTTTTTAGGAAAGTAGAAAGCCTTGCTTTCTCAGGCAATGCACCTGGTGGTTTTGAACTGCTGACCTTAATAACTTAACACATAAAAATGATTGACATTTTCTTTCAAAATATTGTTAAAAGTAATTGAAATTTGCTAACAAAATGTTGTCAATATTTTTGGGAAAAGGATACATGTTTTTAAAGGAAAAGTAACATTTCAATGGAGCTGTAATATAAAAGAACTAGATTTCTCAGCTAATACCAGAACCTACTGGCGACAAGTCTGATATGCGCTTCCATGAAGATCATAGAAGTGGTGCAATTCCTGAGTGATGTGTTAATGTAGAGTGATTTAGTGTTGGGTAATTTATTTAGGCATGTAGCTGAAAACAACTTAGCAAAACAATTTTAAAGGATAAAAAAATTTCCTGAGATAGGGTATCTAAAGAGATTGATATTTGTTTTCATCGTTTGGAGGTATAGTGGATATACTAATCAAAGTCCATAGTGAGCTGTCTTTCTTTCTCCAGCAAAATAAACGGATAAGGAAATTCGAATTAATTGGATTTTGTAAGCAAGAAGACAGGCAGGTAATATAAATGAATAGAAAAGGGCTAGAGAGACAATGGATTTACTTTTTTGAAAGGAAGCAGCCATGGAATTTTTAGGCTTTGCCTCTCATGTGGGAATTAGAGGACTGATGGTATCAGGCCTTTTGAGAATTGAATAACTGAAAATATAGATATCATGTGAACACTCCAGTGTTTGTTTTATCAACTCTTGAAAAATTACTTTGTTAGCTAAGCCTCAAATAGCAACAACACAATTTTATAGCAAAATAAATGATAAAGCAATGATAACTTTGAGGTTATTATGCCAAAAATTATAGTTAATATTTGATATTAAAATATATTTAGTTATTGGCTACTTTCAACTTTTTCTTGATTTCCCTTACTTTTGACAATTCTGTATATTAAATTGTTTGTAATCTTGATATAAATCCCTTGCTTTAATTAATACTTCTGTTCTCTTTCTTTTAGATTCTAATTTTGGGCCCTCTTTAGTATATGAAGGTATTCAAGAAGATATTGTTGAACATCTATGAATCTATGTTCATCAGAATAATAAACAGAAACCAAGACCTGCATTCTGTTTCAGGTTTTGCCTGGTAAGATTGAGATATTAAGTGCTCAACAATAATAGTTAAGTATATACAATAGTTAATAATAGGTAAGACTTTTGAGCCCTTAAACATTTGTTTTGAAAATGAATATCATTAAAAGATATGACCTAAATTGTATGCTACCTGATGAAAGCTAGAAATTTGCCATGGATTTGTATTTTCTTATAGTACAACTTCAGTTCCCTTCAATAACTCAATAGATGATGCAAATCAAGATAATAATGAAATACCTACCTCTACTTATGAGATTAGCAAAAAACAGAAGGTTGAAACGATCCATTCTTGACATCAAATTAAAGTGCTGGGTTCCTTTTCGTTCTAAAAGGAAATGTAAATAAGTACAACTTCTGGAAATTCAGTTTAGAGGTATGTTATCAAATTTAAAATATGCATGAATGTCCTTTGATTCAGTAATTCCATTTCTTGGAAGTTCACTGAAGCACTTTGTTTAATAGTAAAACAAAAGCAACAACTAATGTTTATTAATGAGTTAATAGAAGAACTAACTAAATGTTGGCATAGTCAGTCTATTAAATATTTTTCATCTACTGAAATAATTATGTATGGTTACATTGGTATTTCCTGGGGGTTTCATCAGTCCGCTCCCCTTGCTGCTCTGCGGCATGCCCTTAGCCCCTCACCCCAGCATGATGGGGGCCAGACCATGCTATTCCTGTTGTTGTTGTTATAGTTTTGATGGTTTTGACTTCCTTTGCTGTTTTCTTTGACTTTGCCTGTTTTTTTCACTTATTAATGTGTCTGCATGTCTATCTAGATAAGATAGGTGGGATAAATAATTCAGAGATGACAAGAATGGGACCAAGGATTCTGGGGAGATTTGAGAGGTGGGAGAAAGGAAGAGTGGGACCAACCCAGGGGCCAAGAGAACACGTGAACTAAAATCAATGGAAGGAAAGTTGTAGGGCTCAACTAAGGGCAATTTGGCAGTGAGAAATTATTAAACCTGAATGAAGCCCGAACATAATGGTGGGACAAGATGAAAGTAGAAAAGAAAAAGAGGAAAGAATCAGGAGGCAAAGGAAATTTGCTGGGCCTAAATACAGTCATGTATTCAAATATATGCAAGTATATACATATACACATGTATATATAATGAGAGCGTAATAAAAATATGCACTCATATGTATATATGTTAAGAATTAAGGTTGCAAATGGGCATTGGGCCTCAATTAAAGTATGCCATTAACTCAAGAACACTTTGTTCTAATAATGTGGAATTCTGTGATGCTCGCCTTCCCAACATGATCGCTCAAGACAAAATGGGTGCATAAGCAAATGTGGTGAAGAAAGCTGATAGTCCATGGCTATCAAAAGAGATAGCATCTGGGGTCTTAAAGGCTTGAAGTTAAACAAATGGCCATCTAGCTCAGAAGCAACAAAGCCCACATGGAAAAAGCACACTAGCCTATGTGATCATGAGGTATTGATTGGATCAGGTACCAGGCATCTAAGATCAAGAATAAAACCATCCTCATGGTGAATGGGGAAGGTCTTGGAGTGGAGACACTGCCCATTTGTAGATAATTGGACATCCCCTCAGAGTGGTCACACGGAAGAGATGAGTCAGTTAGGGTGCTGTATAGCACCGATGAAATACACAATTTTCCTCTAGTTCTTTGGTGCTTCCTTCACCCCACAATCATGACTCCAATTCTACCTTATACATTGGATTAGACCAGAACATGCACACTGCTACAGATAAGAGCCCATGACACAGGGAATCCAGGATAGATAAATTCCTTAGGGCAAACAATGAGAGTAGAGGTACCAGGAGGATTAGGGGAGGCTGGGGGGAGAAAGGGAGAATTGATTACAAAGATCAACTAGAACTCCCTCCCAGGGGAATGAACAATGGAAAAGTGGATGAGGGTCAATGAAGGATGATATAAGATATGGAACTTATCAAGGGTTAATGGGGGGAAAGGGGGGGAGAGGTGGGGAACTGATATCAAGTGGGAAGAGAATGCTTTAAAAATGATGATAGCAGCATCTGTGCAAATGTGCTTAACACATTGGAGGAATGTATGGATTGTGATAAGAGATGTAATGGTTCCCAGTAAAAGTATTTTAAAAAAGAGATCAAATCAATAAAACTAATATCAAAATGAATGCACTCACCACTAAAGCTAGTGATGAATAAAATGAGGAATTCTATCAATGACTGCAATTCTAAAATGATCGAGCACACAATGATCAAGGTACACCGATGATTATTGGCAATTGGAATGCAAAAGTTGGAAACAAAGAGGAAAGAACACTAGTTGGGAAGTATGGACTAAGCTGATAGAAACAAAGCTGGAGATTGCATGATAAATAATGCCAATACTTTGTTTTTTTCAACAACACACATGGCAGTGATTCACATGGACCTCTCCAGATAGAAATACATAGATATCACATTAACTACTTCCATGGGAAGAGATGCTGGAGAAACTTAATAACAGCAGTTAAACCAGACCAAGACCTGATTATAAAGCAATCGATAGCTCATCTGTGAGTTCAAGTTGAAGTTGAAGAAAATAAAAATAAATCCAGGAGAGCTAACGTACATTCCACCTGTAATTCAAGAACATATTAAGATCAAATTTGCTGGATTGAATACTAATAACAGAAGACCTGATGAGCTGTAAGAGGACATCAAGAGCATAAGAAGCAAAAGGTCATTAAAAAGACAGGAAAGAGAGGAAAGATCAAGATGAATGTTAGAAGAGACTGAAGCTTACTCTTCCTCATAGAGTAAGTGTGGTAGCATTAAGCGTGGTAGTTACATAATCTCTGTCAGCTTGAAGGAATAAGAGTGAAGGGGGAGAGTTTAGCCTGTCAATTAAGGCACAGCCTGATGATGTCTCTGTGGGCACGGTATTCTCATAAGGAGGGTCTCATAAGGAGGGTCTCTCCCTGCCTTCACCTTCCTGCTGTTGAATCACTTGGATTGCTCTCAGAGCCACTTAGAAACCTGCAAGGGCCTTGTGATGCTTCCACCACCACTGGATCCAAAAGACTTTGTACCCACTGACTATGACATTTCTGCATTCTACATCATTGCATCGAGCTCCCATAAGAGGGATTTATAGACTAGCTTGTGGACTTGATCTGGACTGGATTCAGATGTCTATTTAATGTACAACCACTTCTTAATAAAAAAAAATCTCTCTTACTCACATTTATGTGTGTGTCTGGATTTGTTTCTCTAGTCAGTCTGGCCGAACACAAGTAGTAAAGATAAATGGAAGAAAGGATGAAAGGGTTGAAGAGAATATTTCAAAAAACAGCATGAGAAGACAAATAATGAAATGTGAAAAGACCTAGCATTAACAAAACAAAAAGTAAGTACATGTTCTGCATAACTTAAACAGAAATAACTTTTAAGCATTTCAACCATAAGACTAAATATTGAGAGCTTCCAAAGGCAAACTATTGAATGGTGCAGGAAGCATCAAAAGAAGATGGAAAGAATACATACAGTCACTGTACCAAAAAGAACTAGCCAATATTCCAACATTTCAAGGGGTAGCATATGAGCAAGAATCAATGGTACTGAAGAAAGAAGTGCAAGCTGTGCTAACAGTATTGAGCAAATACAATGCTCCAGGAATTTATGGAATACCCATCGAAATGCTTCAACAAGCTGATAAAGTGCTAGAAACATTCACTCATCTATGTCAAGAAATTTGAAAGGCAGCTGTTTGGTCAACTGAGTGGAAAAAATACAGATTTGTAACTATTTGAAAGAAAGGCGATCCAAAAGAAAGCTCAAATTATAGAATAATGTAATGAACATCACAAGCAAGTACCATTTTGCTGAAGGTCATCTCATAACAGTTGCAGTGATAATACATCTACGGGGAGTTGCCAGAAGTTCAAGTCAGAGTCAGAAGAGGACATAGCACAGTGCTTTTCTGGACTTGTCTAGGCACAGTCATGAGACTGCCTCCATATGCACACCGGCCCCTAGTGGAAAGTCCGAGGTCATCACTTCCACATGGTTGGGCCTTGGTTCACATTGTGAGGCCAATCACCATTATTCTCCTTTTCCTGGCTTGTTTCTTCATGTGGAGTCCCTTCTTCCATGGCTTCTCTACCCAGCAGATTGCCTGAAGACACTGCTAGCATGGGAGCTATCAGTGTTCCAAAAGCTGGAGCACAGAAATCCCAGAATATGGTTCCACTGCATTCCATCTGCCACCTCAAATGGCAAAGGCAACTTAGATTGGAGAACTGGAGAAGGCTAATTATCTCTTGATAAGAGGAGCTGTAAAACCACTTTGGAAAGGGGTCTGGTCAGAGGAAGCTGTGGTTCATTGGACATCATTGTTAACATTCTCCTGCATCACACCTGAAGCTTCCAATTTGAGATCTGCTGACTGGCAGCTGCAGGTGCTCAGGGAGGTCTGAGGAGTCATCTAAAGAAATTGATGTGACCTTGCTTAGAGAGCTCCTCATTTCCACTCTGACCCTGGGGCAATAGGATGTGATAGGAGCAAGAAACAAATGTGTGCTGTGTTAAACCACTTGCAGTAGTTAGAGGTTATGTCAGTTGACATTCCTGGCTAGGGGTGGAGTCAAAGCTTTCAATCAAATCACAGCCTGATGATACCTTCATGATGTCATATACCTTTTATAGAAGAGCAAGATGAACAGGGATGATGAGCTCTCTGCGATTACAATTTCCTGCTTGCTGGGACTATGCTGCAGACCCCGCAAACGGTCAGTGCTATGGCTTGTTTCCACTTACTTTGGACCTATGGGACTTTGCACCCACTGACCTGTGATTTACTTCCTGGTTCACCCTTCTCCATAGGGCTTTGTAAACCTGAAGAGGGATTTATGGACTAGCATCAGACTTAAGGACTCGAGTTGGATTGGGCTCTAAATGCCTTCTTGATATGAAATTATGTCTGGATATGTAGCTATTTCTTATCCATAGATGAATGTCACTAGATTTGTTTCTCAAGATAGCCCAGCCTAACTTACCACTGATGTTTTCAGGCTTATTTCATTAAAGTAGCTAGTCTTATTCTAAAGGTGCAACTTTACACACAATGTGAATTGGATTGCAAAACTAGAGTAAGAATATCTTGTTATATGATCTCACAGGGGAAGCTTTCTCTTTTCTATTTAATGCCCAGGTCTGAGATGGTCAGTTTTCCTTGCTGCTCCATGAAATATAAGTTATAAAATGAGTTAGGTGTAACAAATGCATTCCTTATTTTGTGTATATTCCTTAGTGAGTAGAATTTTTAAAAGTCTTGAGTTGTCTCTTTAATTCAGTCAATTCTATCTTCCGACTAACCTGTGAAAAACCTCTGAATCTTAAGTTCCCTTGGGTTGGTAGTCTCCCTTATCCTGAGGCTGGTAATGGCTATATTCTGGTCTGCCTGGTTTCTTGCTCTCAATCAGATTTTACCTTGGAGGATTCCTCATTTTCTCACCAACACATGCTTACATTCACAAATATTTATATTTATTTATTTACTTTTGGGCATTACTGCCTCTGGTGGTCGTGGGCGCTACCCAGTGCCATTGTGTGTGTGTGTGTGTGTGCATACACACACACATATATATATTTTGTTTGTTTTTGGGGCATCATTGCCCTTTGGTGTTAGGAGTAGGAGGCCCAGCCTTGCTGTTGGATTTGAACCTCCAACTCAGTGGGTCGCAGTCCTGCGCACAACCACTACGCCACCTATGCCACTGGGGCTTAGCCCCTATTTATTTATATTTTATCTAGCATTTAAAAATATTTCAGCAGAAAGATTCACTGATTTTGCCATTTCTAAAATTGCCTGAAAAATCCATGGTCCATTGCTGTTAAAGGCATTGAAATGTCTGATAGACTTAGGTGTTCCTCATGACTTCTGAAGATGAACTCACCCCTGAACAAAGATGAGAAAGTCATTGTGCTCCCCTCTTTTGTTTTCTTAATGTAAAAGAGAAAAATGTCTCTTTGTTATTTTATTTTGAATTTTTTATCAATCTTGAATAGACCCTTTAAAATATTTTATTCATTTATCTTTTGACTTATAGGACTTTTCTATGCATATCCCTCACCCCAGAGTTATTTTGTTTCTTAATGGAGCAATAGTATCAAGTGAACTCCAAAAGAAGTTTTGATATTTCCATTAACTACAAACATAAAATCAAAAACCACAACTCCTCTCATCATTCCCCCTCACACAAGACCCATTGAACAAACACATTTGAACTTTCAAACCTGCTTCTCAGAGTTAGGTAATATTTATTTGATTCCCCTGAATGCTCTTCTATTTCCTAGTGGTCTGCTTTCAATTACAGGGTTGTTAATGTTTCTTTCAGTCTTCACATTTTCAGCACACTTTCCCAGATTTTAAAGTTGTCAACATTTTCATGTTCTTGGATGTCTACGATCACTTTCATGGAAGTAGCAATTAAAGAATCAAATGACAAAACGCATTGGGTAAACCTGCTACACAATACCTCTTTGTTTATTTATTCATTAAGGGGTTTGTCAGGGGAGCTAACAGGTTACCACAAATCAGGATCAGAAGACAGTAAGGACAGTCATTGGTCCACAGCAACATCTCCCCTCAGCCAGCAGCCAAGTCTCTATCTGCTCCTCAGCTCTCAGGCACAAGGTCCTTTGGCTCTTGCTTCCATGAATCAGGAAGCCCACCTTAAGCTTGGTCTCACAGTCCACAAGCTCAACACTGCCCCTCTGTTCAGGGAGCCCTGATGGCACAGTGAGGATGTGTGGAGCAGTGATCAGAAGGGTCAGTAGTTTGAAAACACCAGCTGCTCCCTGAGAGAAGGCAGGGCTTTCTATTCTCTTAAACAGTCTAAGAAAATCACAAGGTGGTCCTACCCTGTCCAATAGAATCCCCTTCAATCGGCATCAACTCAATGGCAGTGAGATGAGTTTTTTGGCCCTTCTAGTCTATCTCATAGTTTTGTTTTCTTGGTGTCTATCTTAACCTGGTTCTGTTAGGTTTGAGCTCCAGGCCAGGAAGAGGTGGCACATCTAGGTGGACAGTACACGTCTAGTGGTCCAAGTCAAGTGAGTTTGATTCAGCGAATGGGGTTGATCAGTATCATCAACCATGCCTCCCAATGGGGGCCACTGAAAAGCCAGGGCTCTGACACACAGTTCAGCGCAGTCAAGCTGCACAGCCCATTGGCTTCTAACTTTCATAAAAGTCACTTGGATTACAAACCAGACTTTGGTGTGAATTCTTTCTCACTCAAAGCCAAGGACCGAGGTATATCTCTCCCATGAGAGGGAGAGACCTAACAGTGCCTTTATTCTGTTCCTTACTTTTGTTGCCATAATCTTTGGTGTCTTGGTCTCTACCACTTCAGTCAACACTCTGAAATGTGCACATCCTCCTGAGATTTCTCTCTGTCTGAGATGGCTGTGATAGACAGGAGTGACTTGGATGAAACTGAGGTTTTAGTCTTTCAGTTAGCATTCTTGAAACAAACGGTGTAGCTTCATTCACATCCTCTACTAAGGGCAAGGCTCAATCTAGTCTTAATTCTGTCTATTAATATAACAGAAGAATTCCTCCAAAATGGGATTATAGTGATAGGTGTAGAGTCCAGACTAGAATGCACCACATAAGGAAATATGGCTAAAGAAGCCATATTGACTGTAGTTCAGGTGATGCCTGGCTCTTCTGTACATTATCCCAGTCATTCCTAAAGAATTAATCCACCTCCCTCCCCTTTCATTTATACATTCTACAATATTAATTTTTACAGTCACTAGTAATCCTGTTTATGCTTACACCTGAATCATATAATCTGTTCATCAGCATCTTTCCACAATGCCAGACCCAGCAGGATAATAGAAAACTATTCAAGAGGCATCTTCCCTGGTCCCCCTCATTTGAGACTATAAACACACCCTGAAAACTTGTAAGCCAATCACTTCATGCCTTTATTTCTCCCTGTTTTACATATTAAGTTTCTAAATTGCTGGTGTTATCAACCCAGAACTCTGAAGAATTAAGCAAGTTCATTTATCTGAACAATCTTTATTCCAGTTGGAACTTCGAACATCTGCAACTGCCAGTAAAATGACATCTAGGGAAAGTCATCAGAATGCAGAAACTTCACCAGTCACAGTGTCAACATGTTTTTTTTCATCCAGTTGAGTTCTGCTCCAATTTAACCTCACCTGATATCTAAGCTAGGTCAGTGGATACCAGTAGCATGCTCTGGAATCTATTGACCCCCCTGCACTTTAGGCAATCTGATCCTTTCACAAATTCTTACTAGACCTAATCCCCTGGGATTATGTTATGCCTGTAAACTCAATTAGCTGCACAATTCAGACCCACTCATCGTTCCTCTTCTCTCTGTGGACTAGGTCCACCAGTGTTAACGGAAGGTGTCCAAGCTCAGTCAGTCTCTTCACTGCTGCCTTTTCCCAACTTGCTCTCCAATAGTGGATCTAAGTAGGCACACAGAGCACATCGCTTGGCTCCTGGCCTTCTTTAACTTTCACACATAGAAGGGGATGTTCTTGGTCAGCCACAGATTTGTTCAGCTTTAATGTATCCAAAGGCAAATCCTTTGCTCAAAACTCAAAATGCTACACAGTCACTTTTTGTGTGTGTGTGCAGGTTTTGAGCAGTTCTGGTTGGGCCTGTATGCATTTTCAAGTGCAGGTATCCTGACTCTCAAGGCTCTAGGTGTAGCTGAAATTTCTATTACACCCCTTATTCTACAGTGACTTAAAACAGAACCCCTGTCCTTCTGGGGCAATTCCTAACATCCGTTTTAGCAAATCCAAAGACTGTCTTACAAGTTATCCTTAATCATAATTTTCAATATTCATACTGAACTCACTGTGTTAGTCTGGGTAGAGTAGAGAAACAAATTCATAGACATTTATATGTGTATAAAAAGAGCTTTATATACAAGAGCAGTCAAATATTGAGAAAACTTTCCAGCCAAGTCTAGATCAAGTCCTCAAGTCTGATTTGGACTCTAAAAACACATGAAATAATGCCAAGTTCAGGAAGATCACAGGCCTGTGAGTGAGAAGTCTTAAGGATCCATTCCCTTGTAAGCAACTCAGCACCAGCAAGGGTCACCAGAGGTCTGGCTCCATCAGCCTCTCTCCATGTGCCTTCTCCATAGGGCTGTCTTGCGGGATTGAACCGAGAGAGTGTCTCTCACCTCCAACAAGGAATACCAGAGTTCCCAGAATGCACAGGAAAAGGCCTTATTTACAGAGAGGTCTCATTGACTATATCCTAAAAGAAGGCTAGACTCCACACCTATTCTCTTAATCTGCAAATTGATACCATATTATGTAACTGCATTTTGTTTATAACAGTAGTAGGAGAAATCAATATAATCCTAGTGTAGTCAGCTAAACAAATAATTATAAGCAATATTTTGGAGACACCAAAATCCAGTGTTCCCTTTTTTATACTATGGCATTCATATGTATATAAACTTATGCCTCTATCAGGGTGTCTTTAGCAAGCTGTGGCCAGAAGCATCTTTTCATTCCCTAGTTTCAATTTAATATACTTTTCCGGAATTACTAGTAAAAATAAATCAGTAAATTTTCTAGTATTTAAAAAAAATCACTTTTCATGCCTCTTTTGTCCTTTCTCTTACAAATTCCAATATTTTCATGGATCTGATACTATTGCAAAGAATTCTACAGTTTTGACACCAATTGTGGCATGGGGCAGGTGTGAGTTGATCTTATTTGGCTTCCCTATTACCATCAGGCAGAGGTGAGACATGCCTTTATACCCCATTCCTTATCTAAAATAATACCAGTCATTTCTTCCATGTTACTCTACATCTATACTGGGTTCAGTAACTCATTGTAGTGGCCACAAAGAACTTGCATACTGTACTCATTATTGAGGGTTTATTGAGGGAGGTAATAGGTAACCACATGTCAGGATCAGCAAACAGAATACAGTCATTGGTCCACTCCAGTGTCTATCCTCAGCCAGCAGTCACAGTGTTCTCTGGTCTTTACCCTCTCAGCGATATGGGCTATTGGTTTCTACCTCTAATTAGGAAGCCTGCCCATTGCTCTAACGCATGTCAAATAATCTTGACGCATCTCTGTTCTAGCTCATGATTTCCTTGCTTTGGCTTCTGGTCTCCACCTGACTCCTTTACTCTGTTCCATAGTCTCTATGTCGCAATGTCTGGTCTCTGTCTCCACTACTTTAGCAGAGATATCCAACATGCTTTCCTTCCAATGGTCCTCAAGACCTGTGTAATGAGCTATGAGCAAAGGTGTCACATTGAACATTAAGGGATACCCGACCCAAGCCATGGCATTTTAATAGCACCCTATGCATGTGAACGTTGTTCAATGTGTAAACAGAAGAAAACATGATGCATTGGAATTAAGATGTTGGTGAAGAATATTGAAAGTCTTATGGTCTGATCAGACAAATCGATCTTGGAAGAAGTACAACCTGAACAGAAATGAGATGGGTGATTCTTCATTTCATGTACCATAGATAATTATCAAGAGACATTAGTCTTTAGAAAAAGGCCTTATGCTTGAAAAAGTAGTTCAGAGACTAAGAGAAAGATCCCTGACTGGGTCGATTAGCAGGTGGCTGCAATATTGAGGTCCAACACAAGCAAAAATTGTGAAGATAGCATAAGATCAAGCAATATTTGTCCCTCTAAATTGAAACCAACTGGTTGGACAAGGGTTCACATACAAATAACATGGCCTACACTTTTAAACCATCTGAATAATTCACCAAAACCATGCATTATTTGCATTCAGAACACAGATGTGAATATTCATGACATAGAGATATAATAATCATTAAAAATTGGGTTTCACAATTGTTATAGTAAGATTGATGCCAATTCAAGAGGATTAATGCTTAGCTTTTCTAATGCCACATATCGTAATCAATATATGGAAAAAATCAAACTCAGGTACTATGGATTCAGAGTCTATGCTCTTACATGTCACATTATATAGTTCCATCAAATTTATTTTAGAAATATAGGCCCATTGTAGTACATTTGGGAAATGTAGACAAAGAATAAAATTACAAATAACCCCTTTCAGCCAAACCACAATTCTAATATACGTCGCTTGTGAAATTCTATCATGTAGAAATGTTCAGTCTCTGTTTTGCAAGAGAAAATCTGTATTCTATTAAATCAAGAAAGCTATTTAGAAAGTCCAGGAGTCCTGCTTGTTATGCATTGGGCAGATAACCATAAGGGTTAAAAAACACCAGCTGCTCCACAGGAGAAAGGGTTTTCTACTTCTATAAAGAGTTTCAGTCTCAGAAGAAAACCTGATGCATTGGAATTAAGATGAGAATTAAGGGAATTAATTGGAATTAAGGGAGATGTTTTATCCTATCCTGTACTAGTTAGTCAAAATCAACTGGATAACAGTGAGTTTGGAGTTTCTTTTATTAAGAAATCACCTCAAAGAAAGGAAAGAAGGAAAGAAGGAAGGAAGGAAGGAAAGAAAGAAGGAAGGGGAAGATGGAGGAAGTAGAATTACATTGCAAAGGAGAATTGTCTCTATCTAAAGATTTTTCTCCTTATCCTAATACTCAAGTTTGTATAGGAAATTTCATTTCAGGGACACATAATGAGGTATAAAGATAATTCTGTGTTCCATAATGTAGCTGTATGGCTAGTTAGAGCTGCTCATAAATCTTTGAATTTGCACACTCAGTATGTGGGGTTCTTGTTAACAGTTTTCCCTTTCAGGGTCTCATATGAAAGAAGCTAGCATTTAGATTGTACTTTCATACGTAATGTTGGATTGAACACAGATGTGATTATAAACACTCCCAGAGTCTTTTAAGAGTCTCTTGCTCTTTAGCTCACTTCATATTTAAAATGGATTCACAATAATATTAAGGTCATTTTTCTACTATTAAAAGGGGTATAATCTAAATGAACAAGATACATAGAAAGCACATTATATAATTTTAAAAGGAAGTGATTTGCTGGTTTTTATATTAAGCATTGAAGTAGAAAGACAGATAGAAGAAAGAAATCATTGAAGGAAATTAAATTAGGGACCAAAGAAGAGCAGGCTAATAACAACTTGCTTAATTATAATAATTTATAAGGGGTCATTATAGTTTGATTATTCATTTGATCACAACAGATCTGACCTGGTATTTCTTGAATAAGCTGCTTTGTTAGTGATCAGTCTGAAATCTTCAAGGCTGTCAGAGTAACACATAGCCTGTTATTAGTGGGGAAAATATAAATTATTTTGAGTCCCAGAGTATGTGGTTGTCACCGAGTACTTGATTAATAGATATTTTAGAGAGAATTGGACAAATGGAACAATTAGAAGGAGTAAAACCGTCTTCTTTCAAAAGCATCCTGAGATGGATTTTTTTCATTTTGTGCATGGACTAATAATTAAAGCTTAATACATATTCTTTATTTTGTTCTGTGTTTTGGCTCCTATAGTTGGCTGATGATTAACGTTTTCCCCCAATGAAGGGGGGAAAAAGAATTATCTATAAAGAACCTTGTACTTAAAATGGTTTGCAATTGTAAATTAGTCAATTCCTATGGCACAATTTTGAGCCATTTTACTAAGTAGGTTCAATTTATTTGCATGATTATATTTGTTTTATTATCTTCTTGATTTTATTTTTATAAAGATTTTATGCAATTAAATTACTGCAAATGGTCAGTGCTGTGCTACATAGTGGAGTCTCTAATCCAGCAACATCTGCATCACTGGAGTGCTTGTTAGAAATGCAGATTCTCAGTCTTCATCCAACTTATTGAACCAAAATCTCTCTGGAAGTGAGGTCCAAGAATATGTTTTAAGTAGCAATCCAGGTAGTTCTTAGTACAGCAAAAGTCTGAGATTTAGCATAGCATGTCTGAGACAACCAGCAGCTTCTGTAATGGGCCGGATAACAAAGGGTAAAGGTTTTGTAGGTCAGATAGACTTTTTACTTTTGTTGCTTGTTGTAGAGCATAAACAGAAGTCATTGATTACATAAACAGTTAACCTTTTCAACTGCTAACAGAAATATTGGAGCTTCAGTACCACTCAGAGAAATCTTGAGACAAAGGCCTCATAATCTACTTTTGAAACAAAAATCGGTCATTGAAAAGCTATATGTGGCGGGCTGAGCCCCGGTGGTGTAGTGGTTGTGCACGGGACTGCGGCCCAGTGGGATGGAGGTTCAATTCCAGCAGCGGCTCCCCAGGAGCAAAGGCTGGGCCTCCTACTCCTACCAACAGAGGGCAGTGATGCCCCCAAAAAGACAAAAAAAGAGAAAAACTTATGTGGCACAGTTAATTTTTGAAACATATATGATTGTCATGAGTTAAAATCAATGCCAACTTATTTAGTTATAATAGAAGCAGACATACACACAAGCATGGCTAAGTTCCAAACAATAAAGGGGATGTTTTGTTTCACAAGCCAGACCTTACCATCTCATGTTAGATCATGGTCTCAGGTTTCCATATGATATCTATAAGTTGGGGTACAAATGGAAGGAGAACTAATCTTCATTGCATGTCCACTATGTGCAAGGCATTTAATAGTTATTGTTAACAAACTCAACAAACATTACCACCCTACCCAGTAAAGCCAATTATGGATTAAAGAACTGTTGGTACTATTTATAATTGTGAAATATTCACCCTCAACATTATTATCTTCATCTCATAGCCACAGAAACCACTTTTTAGTTTTTTTTTTATTTGCCCAAAGATTCATAGCCACCTTGTGTAAAACCTAGGTTTATCTGTGGAGACATTCTGTGCCTACTGAGTCAACTTGAAACAAGTAACACAGTTGACCCCTGCCAGGAAATGCATTTTTCTTTTTAAGATTAGGAAAGCAAAGCAAAACAGAACATGCCACTGACCATTAGGAGACTGAAAAAGCAAGAGACTATGTGTATGAATGAGCTACTCAAGAAACACAATTGACAAGGGAAAGAAGTAACTGAAAGATTATTTTGAGGTTAAGTGTAGAGAACAGTATCATGGGAAAGATCAGAGTCAGAAGAAGCTTCCCACTTGACATCTGACTCACAGACTTACACCGGACTGAGTTTAATCTGCTTCTACAGTGTGAACCATATTCTTAATATAAATGTTTCTTTCTTTATGCATATATACAAATATCATCAATTTTACTTCTGTAGAACACTCAACCTAATGCAGGGTTTATCTACCCACTTCCTGAATTATGGCTGGCAATGTCATTGTCCTAAGTCAAGAGATTGCAGAAGTAAGGATGCACTAATTTAAGCATAGGCTTCAAGAGGTCATGAGTCCTTCCTAGTCACCATGCCCATAATAGCCAGTTGGAAGTGTGACTCTGCACTCACTTTAGTCCTTCTAGAGTGGTTCACCCATAGTCCACCCACTGCAAACCACAGTCACTGCCATCAAGTCAATGCTGACTCATAGCAATTCCCTGTGGGGTTCCCAGACTGTAACTCTTCAGGAGCAAGTCCTGTCTTTTGGCAGCGGAGCTGCTGGTGGCTTCACATTGCCAACCTTGCTGAGCCCAACTCAGACGATCAACTCATAGAATGCCAAGCTACCCCCCAAGTTTAAGAATAATATCTCTATATCTATCATTTTATTGCCCAAAATTTCAATAAATGCATGCCGTAGATGTGAAATGACCATTTTTCTTCTTTATCCTTTTATATCGATGATGAAATAAGTAATTGTTATTATTTTAATTAGTTTGAACTTAAAAAAGTTGTATATCTGTGGAGCGCTTCTTGCATGTCTGTGACTGCTTTAAATTCAACAAGAAACTTCAGAGATGTGCTGAGAAGTCTTAAACACATAAGATTACTGGCAAGAAATTCCTAATCCAATGGGTGAGATTGATCTGTGTGACAATGACATTGACTGCCTCTAGAAATTGAGGGTAACTTTCTAAATCTGATTGTTGTACAGAAAAAAAATTCAACAAAGTAAATGATCAGTGAAAAGGTTCCAAGAAACTTAATGGGCTTAAAGTATAATACATTAAGAGCATAGAGCTTTCTCCAAGCTCTTGATTTTTATAATTTCCTATTTTCTCCCTTTATTCCATGCTTTTGTTTAGTAGTTGCATTTTTCAGTTTCTGGGCTATCTCAATGGAATAATTGATACTTGTTTGGTATTTGATAATATGCTATCTTAGTGCCTTTTTGCTTTCCATCATCTGGTTAGCATGTTCTTTTGATGAAATCCTCTCTGAAAATACCTAAATACCTAATGCAGATAATTTTTCTTAACTGGTTTTGATTAATCCAGTCTTAAGGCCAATGGCTGAGATTTTCAGTACAATCTAGTGCATAATTTTAAAGACGAGGTCAGTAGGGGAAATAGAAACTTCAACCAAAAAAACCGTACTCACTGTCATTGAATCAACTCCAACTCACAGTGACTCTACAGGACTGAGTAAAGTTCCCCCTATGGGGTTGCTAAGGATATAAATATTTATGGGAATAGAAAATCACATCTCATTTGAACTGCTGATCTTGTAGTTAGCAACTCAACTCATAGGTCGCTACATTGCCAGGGAGAATCCAAAAACCAAACTCAACCAATTAAGTCAATGCCAGCTTGTAGCACCCCTATAGGACATGTCTCAGGGATTTTCTGAGACTGTAACTCTTTTTAGACATAAAAAGTTCCATCTTTCTCTATTGGAACAATGGATGATTTTGATCTGTTGACCACTAAGCCCCCAAAACTCTTGGTAGGGAGTAAAGGAGACTTAAAATGATGGAAAACAGGACACTGCTGCAAGTTAATTGTAGGCTCAAGGTGTCAAGAATCTCAACTACATTGCAAGACATACAAAGTAAGAAAACATCAAAAGGAATCATATAGGAAGGTCTCAGGCACAGTGGGAGAAAATGTGGAAAAAATATAAATCATATGTGGGAAAAATAACCAGGTTTACTGGTTATAAAGACAGGTGGGACCCTTAAGACTCAGACTCTTAATCCCTTAGAAGGCACTTAACTTATGGAAATGAACTCATTGCCTGGTTCAATTTTTCAGGCAAATAATAGACAAATGACTGGGAGAGAACCATGTCTGTATTCGTTTGAAAGACAAGTGACCCAACAGAATGCTCAGATTGTAGCACAGTAGTCAAATGCCTTGGCATAATCAGTAAACACAAGTAAACATCTTTCTCTGCTTGGAGTCAAGATCCATCTGACATAAGCAATGATATAGTACAATATAATTTATATCACAGGCAAGTAAAATTCTGCTGAGGTTCATCCAACAATACCTACAGCAGTATATTGACAGGGAGATGCCAGATGTTCAGGCTGGATTCGGAGGAGAATATCAAACAAGGTATATTGGGCCCTACCTCCAGCACCAAATTCCAGTGAAGGCCTGACTTGTGTTAAAGCAGCACCGTGCTAAAAGACAACATTGGGGAAATTTTGGGCCCTTTTTCCTCCCCCCCTTCTTCTTGTAAATCCCCTTCCCCTTGCCTCCACCTCTAGATTTTGACCTGATAGACAGCAGATATAGACAGAGAAAAAGACCCATTCTTGGTACCCATATCCTCTGGTGACAATGATTGAACTACTGCAGGATGGAGGAATTGAGTAAAAAGTCAACTTACAGTGATTTCTATGACCATAAATTCTTTTTATTTTTTGATGGTTTTATTGAGGTCTCTTACAATTCTTATTACAGTATATACCTCAATTGTATCAAGCATATTTGTACATATGTTGCCATCACTCTTTTCTAGACAATTTCTTTCTGTTGAACCCTTGGTATTAGCTTCTCTCTTCCCTTTCCCCTATGCCCTCATGACCCCTTGGTAGATTGTAGATTATTATTATTATTATTATTATTATTATTATTTTTGCATCACTGCTCTCCGGTGGTGGGAGTAGGAGGCCCAGCCCCACTGCTGGAATTGAACCTCCGTCCCAGTGGACCGCAGTCCCGTGCACAACCACTGCGCCACCGGGGCTCAGCCTATTATTATTAAATCTCATACCAATCAATATCTTCCTTCCCCCATGGTTTCCATTGTTCTTCCCCCTGGAGGGATGTTTGTGTTTATGTGTCGATAAATCTTTTTGAAAACAGTTTAGCTTCATCTTTGTCCTGTGGAGTAGTGGGTGGCTTGGACCACCAAATCATTTTACAGGTACCCGCCCAACACACACCTAACTAGCCAGCCTGACCGGGGCTCATTTTATTCTCTAATAGATAACAACAACTCTCCCTTCCTCCTCATTTTTATTGTATTTTCTCTGTAAGCATTATATTTCCCTATCCCATTGAATTTGAGTTTGGGCATTTGACTTAATGTGTTAGGCAGGGTTCTGTACAGAAATAAAATCATGACACTTATGATATTATATATCTATATAGATACATATAGCACAAAGGCTATAGCAGCTAATTAGCCTATATAGCAGTATTATTTCAACACACTTCTGTAAACAGTATTTTGGCAGTCCTTCAACTTATAAGGGCTGCTGGTTCCAAGGTCAAGGAAGCAGACAGATGAGTCTCCCATAAAGCAATGCAGGAAGTTCAGTCATAGGCAGCAAATAGCAGGGTGGGTCACCAATAGTCAGCCAGATGACAAGATCTGATAGTCCCCAGCTCAAGTGATGCATACACCAGCAAGGTGGCGAAGCAGGTCTCAAAGGAACCTCAAGTCCTAGCAACATGGTACAAGGGTTGAGTGTCACACAAGTAATGTTGCTTGCAGGTTGAGACACAGCACTAACTAAGGCAGCTGCACACTGGTTTGATCACTGGAGAACAAGAGAGAGAAAGGCCAGGCTCACGGAGTCATCTATCTCTTTGTCCTTCAAACAAACTATGACCTTATTAATCCCATGGGTCTTATTAGCCAGGTTAGCACAATAATCCTACCTATCACACTTAATTTGGTGGATAATATTTGGTAGAAAGAACAGAAATAGTATGCAAGTCCTTTGTTAAGGCTTTAGAGACCTTGTGTGTGTAAATCATCTCTTATGCTTCACCCTCTTTCTGGATAAAGAAGTGCCCTAAATAGCTGCTGGTCTAAGAATTAGAAAGCACAGAGATCAGAAGGAACTATGTCCCACTGCCCAGCTCAGGTGGGCCACAACCTATGTGAAAGCCCATGACAATGAAATGCTTTTGTTTTAAGTTACTTATATTAGGGGCTGTTCATCACCAGCATTATAGCTGCAAAACCCCAAACTCTTCCTTCCCTCCATTCTCTTCCCTTTGTTTCTCTTATTCCTTCTGTCCTTTTATTTATTCTTTTTTTCACTATCCTTGTGTACCTTCTGGCTTCTCTCATAAACAATAATCTGCCCAGAAAGACCACAAAGAAAAGATCTTTTGACTTCTACCTATCATGTTTAATGTGGCATTGACACAGTAGGCATTTAATAAGCAGTTTTTGAAGCGATTCATAAAGAGTTCAAAGAGACATCTTGGAGGTCGATGTCATGGTTTGTAGAAACTGCTGTTGGGGGAGGAAGGCAACAGGGTGGGGGTGAGGAGAGAGAGGGGACAAGTATGGCACCTAGATTGTTGATTAAATTCAGGCTACTAATGATGATGTTACCAACCACATGGGGAATATCCTGTGAGTGTGTTTTGAAAAGAAAACATGTAATTGATTTGGGGCGATAGGAATCCAATGCTCTTTAGAATACTTACATCCACTAAAAGACCTTGGTCTGAGGGAAGAGGAGAGGGCTGAAGATGAAAAAGTCAGAGCATTCATCATCATTGCAGATAAACCACAGCTATGATGTGGCAGTCTGTGATAATTAATATATTTATAGATACAAATAAAGATAGTATTATACTCACAATTCAAGATACTTGTATCTATAAATTCATATTTTATAGATGTTAATATAGATGATTTTCATTCTAGGATATAATAAATGAATACAATTCAGAAAATATAGGATTTTGTATATCTTAGAGGTTTCATCCTTTTAAAATCATATTGCTTTGTGGCTACATCCAGAATCTGTTTATGCCACAATTTTTGACATTTAGTATTATAGAAAAGCAAAGGATATTTTTTGTATTTGTTCTTTTTGGCTTATATCCGATTTTTGATTCTTTTGAGAATCTGAAGTTTAAAACCAAGGAATTTAAGTAGGATTACTAGATTTTTGGCTTTATTGTCAAGTAAATTTTACCAGGTGATAGCTGTCATGATGAAAATTTTATAAAGAAATAAGGATCCATCTTCTATTTGAATGTACACCTAGATGATGGGGCAGGGAAAGTTTCTATCTTTAGGAATAGAGAAATATAAGAAAGCATTATTTTATAAGCATAATTTTATTAAGTGGTGTACTGTATCACAGTTTTACCATCCTTTGTTATTTTTCAGTGACAATTTCTAATTAACTGGTTAAGAAGAAGAACCATATTATAGACTATGTAGCACACTGGTAAATAGTCTATATTAACAGGAGGCATTTAACATGTTTGAAAGTGGTTAATTTTTAATGTACTCCAAATGCTTCCTTGAAATATATTTTACATAAACATTTAGTTATAACATCCCAATTCTACAAATACTTATTGCCTACTTACTGACAATACAAGGAACAAAAGAAAAATTTATATCAGGCATTCTATATCTAAAACGATGTAAGTAAGCCACTAGGACTCAAGGCATCATATGTACACATCTGAAGTACCATACATAGATTATCTTCATTAATGTTGAATTTACCCAGAAATATTAAAAATAAGCAATGATTTCCAGAAAAGGAAAGAGAAATAGAAAGAATAACATTGGAAATGAAGGCACAGACTATAGCGACATTTCATAGGTTGCAAATTTGGTGTTTGTCTGAGTAGAGTTGGTCCTTATTATTCATGGACTTTGCACTCCTCTTCAAAATCTTTCCTATGGCACAGTCGCGGGTCATCTCAGGACAGCCTATGTGCAGAGCAGTGAGAAATTCCCAGGTGAGGTCACACAGGCTGGCTTACTATTTGCTAATTTAGTATTTGCAGCGATTTTACAGAATATATCTACTAGAAATAATGAGAATTGACAATAAATTATGCTAGCCATTTAAACAAAGGTCCTTGAGACCCTACCGACTTAATCCGATGCAACTTAAATCCATTGTGCTATTCCATGTGATTGGAGGCTCCGTTAAGCATTTCTGCTCTGACCTGACGCTTTGGGTCCAACTTCCATTCAAAGTGAGGTAGTTCTCAGAGACAATTGCTCTCTTTTGAGATACAGAGAGACAGTGGTAGAGCTACAGCTAGCTAGCAAGATATATAGAGAACAGAAACCTTGAGGCATATTGGAGGAGCCACGCCAACAGGGTGACCAATGTAATTTCTGCTTAGGTCTGGTTGGCCATATTCAGCCATCTGGCCCACCTTGATGCGGGGACATTTGGAAATGAAATCTTCCTGTGTCTCTGGAAGAAAAATAAAACTGCTTAGGGAGTCTAGTTAGTCTTTCCCATACCTGAGATTTATTACTTGCTAGCTTATGTTATAAAACTTTATAACTTCTCTCCTTATTTTCAAATGGGATCAGAATTGCATTGAATTTAGAAAACACTATATTATCCACTCACTTATTATATGGAACTGCAAAGACTAAGGTGTTAACCTTTCAACTATTTTCTGTACTCAAAGCTTCAGTAATTGCAGGGCTCTGTTTCCCAACTCAATGTATTAATTTCTTTATAGCTTTTAAAAATGCCTATTTTCTCATAAAGGGTGTTCCAATGCATCATTGTTAAACATTTTCACTCACTCTGAGGAAATATCTATTTAGATGGCAATGTTTTGTTGCTACTAATAATGAAAGATGATCACATTAGTATTTTTTTTAGTTAAACATGAACAAGAAACCATTATCTATGCTTTAGGGTCCTTTAAGGATAGTCCAAATTAAAAACAAAAATACTATCGGTGGTTGAAAGACACATCAGAGAAATCTGTAGCAAGCAAACTAAATTTTGATACATGAGGAAATAAACAGGCATTTGAAGAAAATAATAGCATATGTAGAGCACAGATAGTTTACTGACTTATAATATATGTCATACAATTCAATTATTTAGATATATTTAAAAATCATACAAACATAACTACAATCAATTTCAGAACATTTTATTCTTTCTTGTACTCATTGTTATTAGCTCCCCATTTCCCCCAACCTCCTCGCTAATATCCCCAAGAAATCATAAGTCTAGTTTCTATCTGCATAGGTTTACTATCCTTTGACTCATCTACAGAAAATATAACCAAACCAAACCAAAAAAGCAGCAACACAAAATAAACCAGAGAAAAACTTCAACCAGAAGAAAAGGGGAAACATTAAAAACCAGAACAAATTTAAAATGTGTCAATTGTAATCTGCTACAGTTTAATCTAACTACATCATCCATGATGCATTATGATGCTTTCCCACAGCAAAGCTATTCACTTCCCTGGTCTGTGGTCAGATGGAATTCACTGAAGGCTAATCTATGTGGGGCTCCTGCAAACGATTTTGGTCAATGGTATAGAATGTAAAACACTTGAGAAAAGGAAAGTATATGTGTGGAGGGCAATAGTTTAGGTGAAAATGTATGAATTGCTGATTTGTATATATTAAAACAAGTGAATATGCACTATTTACCCAAACAATGAGAGTTGAAGATAAGGCAAACAATGTTATAGCACTCACGCACAAAGTCAGAACCATGCCTGTTTGACTAAGACATGCCATAGGAAGCAGAGTATGAAAATAACAAGTTTATAACAGTCTTAAGTTGCCTTTTATTGGGCACCCTCAAAGCAAAAGATATGAACCAAAGGGTCATCATGTCCAAATCCATAAGAGAGTTCTCACCTGCTTCTTCTTAAACTAGAACATTTCAGTCAAGGGCGGGTTTCATTTCTTTAATATGCTACACGTATGTCTAAGATAAAGTCCCCCACCCCTCTGTTCACTTAGTAGCATCTCTAAACTGTATCCTTTTGGTGTAGCTCATGAAAGTTGTTGCATGCCTCAACAGGACAGTCTAAAGTCTGAGTTGTCTATAGCATGTGACCTGGGTGACCAAGAGCTGGATAGAAACTAGGTCAAAAATGCCCAATGAGGGTACACTTTTGATTTACTTTTTGTTCATCTATATGAGGTGTCAATTAAGCCTACATGGCTGAAGCACACCAGTCTGAGTGAACCAAGAATTGTGAATAATAAAATGTAAATCGAAAGGAGGAAATGGTATCAGAGTTTAAATTCATTGGCTCTAGTTTGCAGAAGGCTATGTATGACAGTGAAAACCCCAAAACCAATTTGCAGGGTCTCCAAATTGATTAAGCTTCCAGTGAAACCTTTCTGATCATAGTCAAGGGATGTGAATAACCTTGCTCTCAGAAAAAGGACCATAGTCAATATTAGCAGATGCAGTTAGCATTAAAAGTAACATTTTCTAATTTAATCTCCTTTTTGACCCATTTTGAAGTTGTTTTAGTTTTTAATATTTTCTGCTTTCTCTTAGCTTAAGGTTTATCTCTGATTTGTCATTGTTGGTGTTTTGTATGACTTTCTGCATAGGAAATCTAGGCTATATAAATATCTAGAGCCAGTAACTGGATTAATGATTACCTAGGGGCATGGCAGAGGATGGGGGAGGAGGAATGAGGGACTAACAACAAGGAATATAAAGGGGGGGAAGTATTTTGTTCTTTTTAGGGAGGCTTTTGTTTTATCTTTGTTCCCTTTCAATATGAATTTGGCAATTTATTTTTCATTTCTTTAAAAAATGAAGCTGGGATTTGGTTCAGAAATGTATTGTACTTACAAATTATTTTGCTGTTGTGAACTATGGGAATTTTATGATTATTGTGAACTGTGTATTGGCTTTTTTTTGCTAAGTCATTCTTCCTAACCAGGAACATTTGTAGATCTCTTTTGGCTTCTTTCAACAGGTTATTTATATAGGCCATTTGTTTCTTTGGTTGGGTTTACTTTTCTTTTCATTTTTGTTCTTTTAAAGAAACCATTCTTTTTTGGGGGGCATCACTGCCCTCTGGTGGTTGTGGGAGCTACCCAGCCTTGCTCTGGGAGAGCTGCTGCTGGATTTGAACTGCCAAGCCAGTGGGCCGCAGTCCCGGACTCAACCACTACGCCACTGGGGCTCAGCCCTATTTTCATTTTTTGTGTGGCTACTGAAAATGGTATTATTATCTTGATGTCTTTTTTGGCACGCTCCTCACTGGTATATTGGAACACAATTGATTTCTGATTATTAATCTTGTAACCTGCTAGTATGTCATAGGCCCCAGTTGTCTTCAATAATTTTTTAATGGCATCTTTTGGAATTTTCTACATATAAAGTCATACCATCTACAAAGAGTGAGAGTTTCACTTCTCTTTTGCTCAACTGTATTTCCTTGGTATCCTTTATTCTTCTTTAATATCATGGTTCTGGATAAGACTTCCCGCATGATATTGAATAGAAGAGTTGGTAGGGCATCCTTATCTGGATCCTGTTATCAGAGAAATGATTTCAGTTTTTCCCTCATTCTGTGATAGTTTTTTCAAATATGGCCTTTATTATGTTGAGGTATTTCTCTTATATTGACATTCTGTTGAGTATTTTTTTATTCAGAAATGGGTGTTGGATTCTGTAAAATATCTTTTCTGAATCTATTTATATGCTCATGTGGTTCTTATTCTTTGTCTTGTTGACATATTCCATTGTTTTTCTATTTTCTAGGTCCTTTTATTTCTGCCCCAGTTTTTATGAGCTCTTTTCTCCGATGGTTGCAGGGTTTATGTTGTTGCCCTTGCTGCTGACCACACTTCTAATTCAGTTTAACAAATGCTGCATTCATATAATTTATTGTTAATAAAGCTAAGCACAGCTATAAAACTGAATATATGTATCCTAAAAGGACTGCCTATTTTGTGGAGAATAAAGAACAGGCCCAAGGTTTACAATTTACTTGACTTCAATTCTGTATCACAAATCCGAGAATTGTATTGTTATTATACCCTACTTGAAAACTCTGTGGGTAAAATATATAATCAAAAAGGGCATTATAATTAATAAAACCACAAAATTCCCAGGTGTGATAGTGAAAATAGCTCATATGGCCCTGTATACATCCACCTCTTCACTAGGAAACTAGATTTTTTTCTTGGACAGCTTTCTTAATTCCCCCCTGAGTAACAAGCGATAGAGAGAATATAAGCATACAGGTCTGGAGGGATCTCACAGATGCACCCAGGAAGCACAGTGTAGCAGGATACCTTGAGAAGTGATTATGAGAGCCTAGGAGAATTTAAAATCTTATATCAGCAAGCACTGGACCTTTAAGCTAATTCAATTCCAAAGTCAGCAAACCCATGACCACTTTCCCTCTACTCCTGAAGGCAAATTAAGACATTAATTCATAAGACTAGAGGTACTGAACTCTGTACATACACTTATCTGGTAATACATTGAGGTAGTGGATGGACTTTAGGCCTCTGCTCAAGCCCTCACTAGACTAAGAGCACTTTGTTCTAACAACTTGGCACTCTGTGATGCTCACCCCCCCCCCCCCCCGTGGCATGGTCACTGAAGACAAAATGGTTGCATAAGCAAATGTGGTTAAGAAAGCCGATGGTGCCCAGCTATCAAAAGCCCAGCTACTTTTCAGGCAGTTGTCTGGGGTCAAAAAGTCTTGAAGCTAAACAAGTAGCCATCTAGCAGAGGAGCAACAAGCCCACATGGAAGAAGCACACCAGCCTGTGCAATCATGAGGTGTAGACGGGATCAGATAAAAGTCATCAAAAGACTCAAAACAAATGAACAAACAATAAAACATATTGTTGGGAATGAGGGGGATCAGAGCAGAGACCGAAAACCCATCAGTAGGCAATGGGACACCCCTTCATAGATGGTCACAAAGAAGGATTGAGTCAACCAGGGTGCCGTATATCTCTGATGAAACACACAATATTTCTCTGGTTCCTTGAGTCTGTCTCTACCTTCCCTATCATGAACCCAGTACCATCTTTCACTTACGGCTATACCAGAGCATATACACTGGTACAGATAGGAGCTTATGACACATGGAATTCAGGTCAGATAAACCCCTTAGGAATAGAAATGGGAGTAGAGATACCAGGGTGGTAAGGGAAAGGTGGTGGTGGTGGTGATGGGGAGGGGACAGTGATTGGTGTAAGATATGAAAATAAAAGTAATTTATAATTTATCAAGATGTCATGAGGGTGGGAGTGGGGGAGGGAGGGAAAAAAGGAACTGATATCAAGGGATCAAATAGAAAGTAAATGTTTAGAAAATAATGATGGCACCATTTGTACAAATATGCTTGTTACAATCAATGTAGGGATTTCTGTAAGAGTTGTAAGAATCCTCAGTAAAATGATTTTTTTTAATGAAATAAAATTAAAACAACAAAAAATAGGCCTTGGAAATTTCTCAAATGACTTTCAAAAGCGTATAGACCCTGTCCAGAGACTAGTCCAGACTTTTAACCTCTTCTAGAAAGAGATCATGTTTGCACTAGACCAGACCTTGACAAGTTCACAGAAATCTCCAGTGTGAGAAGTAGCATGGGGTTTTGTAAGTGAGTGGAATATTTTAAAGACTTAGAACTATATGACTACTTAGGGAAAAGCCTAATTTCCCCCCAGAATGTGAGCTGTCCTCTTAATTGACCTAAGGTGGGCTTGTCATAAGCCTGGAGATTGGAATAGGAGATATTTTCAAACCAGTATCTTAGGAGGCCTCAGCAGACTTAGTAAAAAGCCCCTCAGTTACGCTCGATTTTACACACTTAGGAGAGGAAGAAAAGTCACACCACAGTAATCCAGATGACAGTAATCCAGTCTCCCTTACAGTCAAGTATTGTTGAAGGATAAGCTTATTCTTCATGCATCCCCAGACTCAAGGATGAAGCTACAAAAATTGGCTCTTGTCCCTTTTTTTGGACCTAGATAACCTTTTGAAAATTGCCACTTCAGTCTTTTATAACCAGGATCAGAAGGAATGGGAAGAGAGAGAGAGGAGGGGAGAGAGAGGAGCGAAGAGAAGAAGGTTGCTGCTTTGGCCCTGGTGCTCCCACAGGGTAACCTAGGAGCTCTTAGGAGCTGTCTTGAAGGAACACCTTCCAGAACTTGCTACTGATGTGGTCACTTCCAAAGGAACTGACCCCAAAGGGACCCTTTAAATCCTGCCCCCAATGTAGGAGAGACGCCAAGAGGAAGGGCTGCCATGGGTAGCGCAGGTGGCCTTGTTAGACTTCCCCATTCCAATTGGTCCAACAAGATGGAAAGCACCTGGGGCTGGCCACGTCAATGTCTGCACAGGCGACTACCCTCAGGGAGTGTCTAACTGTGAGAGCACCGAGACCTAACTTCTCCTTAAGACCTGATATTTTTCCAGTCCACCCACTCTTCTCTGAATCCTGTATCTGAAAATAGCACCTTGGTTCAGGAAACGCCCGCTAAGTCCTTGACTCAATTTTTCTCCCAGTCTTTGAGCTGCAACTGGAAAAAAAAATGCCATTTTCACGTGGCTTCCTGATCACACCAGAAAACCCTCTTCCCTGGTGAAGAAGGAATTTTTATCCAAACTTCAGACACCTACCCAAAGACAGACTCTCCAGAAGGGCGAGAGCCTCAGTCTCTTTATTACTGTGAATCCATAGATAACTTAAGATCATACATTCGAAAAGATTTATCTGACTCAGGGAAGTGACTATGTGATTCACTTTTTAAAAAACCCTCCTATGATTGACATAGGCACCATTAAACATATTTTTCAGATAGTTGTTTTTATGAAGTAGCTATTCTACTTCTGTATTTATTTGCAATGTTTTCTATTTAAAGCATTTAATTTGTTGTTAGTTGTAGTTGTGTAGAGAATTGAATGGTGAATTACTATCTTCCACCTTTACGTAAGAATAATGAGTTTGTGACTGTAGGAAGCTCAGTCACACAAGGAGGCCATTTAACATCGTGCTGCATGTACTACCCTTTCCCTTCTAAAATGGAAACTCCCCCTGTCCTTTGCCATCAACCTCTGTGACATAGAAACACGCCTATAACTTCCTTGACTATTGACTACTTGTCCTCTTTAAAGATAAAAATTTCCCCAGGGAATTCTCTGTGCTTATTCCTTAATTTTTTGAGAGCCAGAGTGCATGCAGGAAGTCCAGGAGGAATACAAAATATCTCTAATTTTGAACTGTCAAGGACTACTCTCTTTTCTGAGTATCTTTGTAGATCCAAAATATCACCATGAAGATTAGAGATTATATTTATTGCAGCAATTCCTTGCTGATTATGCCACCTATAGTTCCTCTAGTTACCATATTTTTAGGACCAGAAGATGCACCTGACCATAAGGCACACCCAGATTTTAGAGCAGAAAATCAAGAAAAAATATTCTGAACCAATTAGTCGCAGTATACTAACATATTCTGGAGTATCACACCTTTGGACCATGGGACACACCATCCTTTCCACCACCACCACCACCACCACCACCCCCGCCACTTTGGGAGAAAAAAGTGCATCTTATGGTCCCCAAAATACTGTATTTCAACTCCAAGTGTTATAAAGATGCCCTAAAAATATGTGGGTTTTTTTGGTGTGTATTGGCTCATGAGAACATTGATGGTGCAGATCATAACAAACTGTGTCAGAGATGACTCAATGGCACATCAACGACAACATTATCAGGATCCTAGAACACAGAAAGTGCGCAAACATTAAGACCCACAGTCAGGAGAAACTCAGGATGAATAACTAAGAAAGAAATAGGTGTGGATGTCTATAGCTATACATACAGCAAACCAAGTTTCTGGAAGAGAAATAGACATCAAGTGGAAAAGAGAAATTATGAAGTTATGCACAATTAGGGATTTTGAATGGTGTATCAGTCAGCATGGGCTAGGCTCTTCTCGGTAACAAAAGAACCTTGTACCTTACTGGTTTGCACCAAGAAGAGTTCTTTTTCTTGTTTAAGTTTCAATATTCTTATCAACATCACAATTCAGATGCATCACTATACTTTGTTTTCTTATTCTTTGTACACCTTTCACATGCATATGAAGGAATTAAAAATACCGAAGTTTGGGGGCAGATACAATGTTTTTTTTTTAGTACTCTAAAGAGGTCTATTGCAAAGGGAAATGCTTGACAGCTTCCTTTCCCCTGTTTTTCATGATATTATCTATTGTAATTCATTCTGAAGCCTGCAGTTTTTGCTCTTCATCAGCAAGTATTTCAAGTTCTCTTTAATTTCAGAAAGCAAGGTTGCATCTCCTGCACATCAGAGGCTGTTAATAAGCTTTCCTCCAATTCTCATGTCATACTCTTCTTCAGGTAGTCCAGCTTCCAGGATTATTTGCTCAGCATATAGACTGAATAACTATTGTGAAATGATACATCTCTAATGCACACCTTTCCTGATTTGAAACTACAGCGAACCCTCATTCTGTTCTAATAACTGCCTCTTGGTCTATGTACAGGTCCTGCATGAGCACAATTACGTGTCACAGAATTCCTATTCTTCTCAATGTTACTCCTAGTTTGTTATGAGCCACACTACTCAATGCCTTTGCATAGAGGAAAAAGGAGAAGTTTTCTTATAAACTAGCTTATGAAAACCAAAACCCAAACAAACCAGTCAAACTCACTGTGATCGAGTCGATGCTGACTCAGCAACTGTATAGGACAGGGTAGAACGGCCTTTATGTGGGAGTTTCTGAGACGGTAACTCCCTGTGGGAGAAGAAAGTCCCACATTTCTCCTACAGAGAAACTGGTGGTTTCAAACTGCTAACCTTACATTTAGGACACTACCCCAGCCAGGCATGTCATTCATCTGAGCACATTCCATTGGCCAAATCATGTGCAGTCCAGTCCAGGTTTTTGAAGTGGGTTGCCACACCTTCGATATGAGGCAGGGGAAATAGAGAAACACCCTAAGGAGTGTCTAAAACAAAGGACTCAAACAGCAGTAATTGTGAGGTCGGTTCAATGTTTTATTTTGTTCTGTATGAGGTGGCTAGGTGTCAGAACAAATGAGAAAACAGCTAACAACAAGATAGCAATAGCTACAAAATTAGATAGCAAAGGCAGAGGTGAAGAATTTAAATCATTTCCTTAATTCATCTCCTAAACTCTAGAACAGATTTGCCCAGTGAAGACACCATTTGATTTCTTGATTGCTACCTCCATTAACACTCATTGTGGATTCAAATAAAATGACTAGGAGACCACTGAAAATGCCATGGCTCGGGTCAGGGGCACCTTAGTCCTCAAAGCAGCCTCCTTGCTTTTCAAAGCTTAATGGAGGTCTTGGGCTCCAGAGTTACCCAATGCAATGAGTCCTTTAATCTCTCTGCTGTTCCTTCTACAAGCATGGATTGTGGATCCAAGCAAGATGAATTCCTTGGTAACTCTTTTCTCTGTTTCTCACAATATCTCTTGGTCCAGTTTTCAAGGGTTTCCTTTTCCTTGGTTTGATTTATAATTCTTGCTGAAGGCTATGATCCTAGATCTTCACTAGTAAGTGCTTCTAGACTTCTTCACTTTCAGCAAGCAACATTGTACCATTTGTAGACAGCAGGTGGTTAACTAGTCTTCATCCAATCCTGATGTCGAGTTCTTCTTACACCCTAGCTCCCAGATATCTGCTGAGCACACAGATTGAACGAGTAAGAAAAAGGATACCACTCTGATGTCCACCTTCCATTTAAATTATACACTGTTCCCTTGTTCTGATTGAATGACTATCTCTAGGAATAGCTCTGGTATTTTCATATAAGTCCCTGTATCACTATAAAAGTAGCTGAAGACAGATTGGGAAATCTGCTTTCTTAGAGATTGAAAGTCCCAGAAACCCTATGGAGTAGTTGTACTTTGTTCTGAAATTCAAACTCACTGTCATCAAATTTATTCTGATACACAACAGAGTAGAACTGCCCCTGTGAGTTTTTAAGACTTTATCTGTTTGGAAGGGGGTGGTGGTAAAAATGCTCATTTCTCTGAGTGCAGCTAGTGCTTTTGAGTCAGCGGCTTTTTGAATAATCCACAATACCATCAAGGCTTTTCAAGGTATCCTATAAGTTCTCTTTATGTTGGAATGGATGAAATGACAATGGCTTTTATTGGGGAGAGGGCAGTTTATGCCACACTATAGGAGTCCTCATAGAGTTGTTAAATATTTAGTTGCTCGCAAAAAGGTCAGTAGTCTGCACCAACCAATAGTCTTCTTTCCTAAAGATTATGGCTGTGAAACGCCTATGTTCTATGCTACAGTGACACTGTAATTTGGAATTGACTAGAAGACAATGAGTTTTTGTCAATTTATATTATTACATTAAATTATATTAAACGTTACTTCAATCTAATCAGAGTTCCCATGTCCTTTCCCAGGGTTAAGTGTTATCTTTGTGAACTTTCATTCTATCCTGCCTCTGAGCATGGGGCCAGGAAGTGGAATTCTCTGCCACACTGACGTCTCTGAGACATTTACTTTGGTTCATGGCATCCCTCCTTGTGACTGCTGATGCACAGTCCTGAGACTATGCCATCAGACTATGCTGTCTGATGCTAAGGTTCTGTCTGCTCTGCAACATCTCAAAGGTGGCTTTCTCTTTCCCATGCCAGACAAACTGGAGTCATGGGCTCCTGTGACATGTGGTCATGACAGACTGGAAGTATTCCCTGAAGTCCTTCTTTGTCATACCAAGCTGCTGCCTAAATGAGGGTGAAGTGGGGTGGAGGGATAAAGTAACAGGAAGCAGCAGGAAAGAAACAATAAAAGAGAAAACGATTATTAGTTTACAACTGTTAATGGCTTTCTCTCTTTCAAAAAAAGAACTGTTATGATTGTTTCAAGCTGCCAATGTTGCATCATTATAATATTAGAACACCATTAATATTTTTGTCATATAGACATAAATAATCTCTAGGACAGGTGTAAAAGTAAATATAAAATAATTAGAAAGTAACGTGGATGTGTGGGGTACTCTAAACCCATTCAGATGACTTGTAATCGGTGGGGAAGAATTATACTTCTTCTATATATTGGTGGTAAAGATGATACTTCTCTCTGTTGAGCTTCATTTACAAGAAGTTTTCTCTTCTACCGCTGTGGCCAATGCTAGATTGAATTCCCCTTTTCCTGCTTCATTATTTTTATCACTCATGATCTGTGAGGGGAAAATATCTTAACATATTCCCAATACCAAAGCTCTCATCTCAGGCTCTATTTTCTGGAAGACCTTGGCATGTGAACTTGCACATCTGAATGTTGTAGCACTTTGTAACTAGATGAGCTAGCACCATTTAAAAGAACTAGATGAGTTTGCACTATTTAAAAAAAAACAATTTGAACTACATATTCATACTTTTTAAATAGAAAGACTGCCATTTGTAATAACAATCTAGAAACTGTAGGAACAAAACCGAGTAGGCAGCTTAGGCCCTTGTTAGTGAATGACCAACAAGTGTCATTTCATAAGGTGAAATGTGATCAAGGAATAGGCTTCATCTTTCTGTGGCTTCTTCTTTGAGGAATGACCTCATGAGATCATCTGTAATCAATTGGTATATTAAGAAATCTATATTAGAAATATGTAACACATTGTTTTTCTAAGGTGACCATAATATATATCTTCTCTATGTCACAATGTGAGTTGTGGCATCCACTCATGAGGTCTATATCTGTGAATCTCTGTCAGCTCCTGACTATATCAGAAGTAGTTCTGTGATTTTCCGATCACGTTTTGTAAAAAGCCATGTGATTTCTTCCTGGTTCTCTAGGATAATTACAAAATATTGTGGCAAGTTTATATAAGGAAAAATGGGTGACAGATATTTTTAAGAACATAATTCAGTGACATTAGTTATATTCACTATGTTATACAATCATCACGGCTACCCATTTCTAAATTTTTTTCATCACCTTCAAAAGAAATGTAGTATGCTAAGTTTAAAGCAATAACTGTCTACCCTCCCTTAGACCAGGTAGCGACTGAACAATTTTTATTTGTGTCTTTGAAAAACATATGTATATATGCAGAATCACACAATATTTGTTCTTTTGCAATCTTTTTCATGCTGTATCACAGCTCAGTTTCTCTTTATGGCTGGATAACATTCCATTGTTTACACATAGCAAATTGTTTATTCATTCATGAGCTGCTGGGCATGAGGGTTGTTTCCAGCTTTGGACTATTGTGGAGAGTGCTGCAATGAACATTGTGGTGCAATTCTGTGTTTCATGTGTAAGGGCAGTGCTTTAAAATCTTCATTCTCCATGCAAGTATTCTGGCTGCCTTGAAGTCGCCATGCTGGGAAGAGGTGTAAAGCGAATCAGCATGGAGAGATCACATTTAAAGATTCTAAAAGTACAGACACACACAGTGAGACAAGCTCATGCAACCACAACTGCTCGAACTCTTGATATTTCAGGGAACCCAAACCAAGCCCTTTTAGAATTTCTGATCACAGAAACCAGGAGAGATAATGAACTGAGGATAGCTATTTTCAATCTCTAAATTTTAGGGTTGTTTGTTATGAGCAGAGCAAGTGAAGCAAAAATTGCCCAATTTACACACCTTTCTTCAAGTTGAGGGACAGGCAATGCTACCCCTGATTGTACAAATAAAAGACAAGATAGCAGCTAACTTGTGGAGTACTTCATTATTTTACTCATTTATTAAGTCTAGACAAGGCAATGATTGTTCTTATGAATTGGAATAGCTATGCAG
>PVJH01008822.1:0-82793 GCA_004026705.1 Nesogale talazaci | reverse complement strand
CTAAAAAGCACTGATAGACACATGAAACATGTCGTTTCTTGGGAAGAGTTGGAGAAAATTATGCTGAGTGAAGTTACTCAATCACAGAACAAGTACAGCATGAGTCCCCTGAGGTAAGTACAATCAGGACAGTAGATAAAGCAGAAAAGCCACCTATCTCATACTATAAAGGCTAAGCTACAGGCCTTTAGGAAGAGGTTGGATCAAACACAAGGAGGTACATGTTATTACAACACAAAGAAGGGGGAAGGGGAGAGAGGGAGGGAAGGCAAAGGGGGTGAAGGGAGAAGATGGCATGGGTGGGTGGAGCAGGGCACTAACCCACCCAGGGGGAGAGTATTATTTATGCCTCCACAAAGTGGAGTGTACATGCAGACCCTACCACAGTGCACCAGACCTTTAGGACAAGTAGCCATGTCGAGAAAAGCATGAAAAGATTGGGCTACAAAATCAGCCCCAATCAGAGGCAAACTGAATCCTTCCCTAGATATATGTGCTTTAGAGGACAACACTAAACCTACAGGTTGGGGTGAAGGTCTGGCATACTATGCCCACAGGGAAGCAAACCAAGAAGGGAAAAGGCAGTCTAGACCCCATGTCAGCACACCAAGCCTAGAGGACAGCACCCCTGCATCGAGCTACTAAGGCACAGAGAGCACTGCAGGGCTGACAACAGCTCAAGACATGTTGTCTCCTCACTGGAGCTTCCGGAGACAGAGGACAATACTGGGCACACATGGCAGGGAGTTACTTCAGTCTGAATCCCCCTGCAGCAGGGCAAACCAAGAAGGGAACAGAAAGCAACTGGAACAAAGAAAAGACAGAACCCCCCCTCCCTAAAAATTCCCCCAATAGGCTTCAGGTTAAGAGAGCAATTCACTGAATTCCCCCCAGGACCAGTGGGGAGATAGTCAAAAAGGTCAGCAGACAGACCTGGAATTAGATATATATTTTAAACTTTGGCTTTCTTTTTGTTTGGTCTCTGTCATTGTTGGGTTGCCTACTTATATAAGATAGGCATGAGAAAGAAATGGAACCAAAGTTCCTGGACTTGGGGGGAAAGGGGTTGGGGGGAAGGGAACAGTGAGCAAACAATGCCTTAGACAGGGAAAAATTAGGGAATTAAAATCAATCAACAAAGACATCAAGATCTTACGGGTATTGGAGCAATAGCAATCTAGCTAAGAGGAATTAGTAAGAGGCGGAAGTAGGGTGAGCAATATGGTGGGGCAGGAGAAAGGTGAAAGGAAACAGAGAAATGATCTAAGAAGCAAAGATATGGCTAGAGATATAAATGTAGGTGTGTACATGTGTTAATACATTAATTCATAACAATTGAGGCATTGGCCCAGGTACATATATTTATATGGCAATACACTGAGGTTGTGGATGAACTTCAGGCCTCTATTCATGGCCTCCTCCAATAGGAACACTGTCTTAATAACCATTTAGCAATGGTTGCAGGAGTATATAACAGGAGATGCTAGAAGTTCAGACTAAATTCAGAAGAATACATGGAACCAGGGTATCATTGCTGATTTCATGGATGGATGGTGGCTGAAAGCAGAGGATACCAGGAAGATGTTTACTTGTGCTTTATTGTCTATGCAAAAATATTCAGTTGTATGGATAATAACAAACTATGGATAACCTTGAGAAGAATGAGAATTTTAGAACACTTAATTTACTTAAATAGAACTTGTACATGGCTTGAGGCAATTGTATAAAAAGAACAAGAGAATACTGCATTGTCTAAAATCAGGAAAGCTGTGTGTATCTCTCACCATAATCATTCAACCTGTATGCTAAGCAAATCACCAGAGAAGCTAGATTATATGAAAAACAACTCAGTATCAGGATTGGAAGGCTTACTGTGGTATTTATCACAATTTGCTGTCAGTTCAAAAGGGTTATCTGTGAAGGGGTGGAGTTGATCTGTCAATCAGGTCATAGCCAATGAGGCCTCTCTGTGGGCATACTCTTCTGAAGATTCTGGGAACTCTGGTATTTCCTTGGAGACAGGAGACACACACACGCTCTCTCTGTTAACTCCTTGGGAAACATTGCAGCAGAGAACACACATGCAACTGTGCCCTGAACTGAAGGAACATGTGGCTACCCCTGGCCTGAAGTGCTTGCAATGCCACTGGATCCCCAAGACTTTCCACCCACTGGCCTGTGATCTTCCTGCATTTGGTGTCATTGCATGTGTTGTGTGGAGAGGAATTTATAGACTGGTACTGGACATGTGAGCTAGTATCAGACTTATGGGCTTGGACTGGACTGAGCTGAAATGTGTTCTCAATATCCAATTTCTCTTGTATATGAACCTCTTTCTTAGACATATATGAGTCTCCCTGGATTTGTTTCTCTAGTCTACCCAGACTAACACCCAATCTATATGGAAATGACACAACCTCGCTTGTTGAGAATGATTTGCTTGACCACTACTCCCCTGGGAGAGGCCAGTCTCTGAGCAACATTAGGCTTGGTAAAATAGCGGATCAGCTAAAAACAGGGAGCCAAGCAAGAAATCAATACAATAGCAGCAGGAATGACCTCCTTTCACAAACATAGCAAATATGCTTGCCTCTATGTTATCTCTGTCCCTTTTAAGATCTAATACATGTTCTTTAAAAGGGGAAGGTAAATTAGTACTGTCTGCATTATTTTTTTTAATTGAAGTATTTCAATCTCTCACTGCTTCCTTAATCTTACTACTGCCTTTAGCAAAGTGATCAGTGTTTGGTTCCATATTTGAAAGCTCCTGATTATCATTGTCATTAGATGCTGTCTCCTCAACTCTGAATCATAGCAACCCTATTTACAACAGAACAAAATGTTGCACAGTCATGCACCATCTTCACAATTGTTGTTTGAACCTCTTGTTGTATCCACCATATCAATCGATCTCCTTAACAGTCTTCCTCTTTGGGGCTGACCTACTTTAATTAAGCATGACATCTTTTTCCAGGAATGGTCTCTCTTGATAGCATGTCCAAAGAACATCTTCCTCACTTCTAAGGAGCATTCTGGCTATCCTTCTTCCAATGTATATTTGTTAAGTTTGTTCTTCTGGCAGTTGATGGTAGTGTCATGCTGTTCTTTGAACATCAGCATCATTTCTTCTTCCCTATTCAATGTCCAGCTTAGCAGGTATAGAAGGTGTGTTAGTCCAGGTAGACTAGAGGAACAAGTTCAATAGACATGCATATGGATATAAGGAATGGGTTTATATTCAAGAGGAACAGGATATTGAGAAAACATCCCAGCCCAGTCCAGCTCAAAGTCACAAGTCCGATATTAACCCATATGCCTGAAATCAGTCCATAAAGTCTCCTTTGGACTCACGAAGTCACGGGTCAGTGGCTACAGAGTCCTGGCACCAACAGGGGTCTCCCCATGTCTCCTTGCTTCCAGGGCTCAGGGTCCATCAATAGTATCCCGTGGTGGCAGAAGCAACTCATCGCTGGCAGAGGCCTCCATGCAGCTGCCCCAGCCTCAGAGGTCCGGCTCCATCAGGGCAAAGCCGTGTGGTTTCTCCACCAGCTACTCCAGCCTCCCAGACACCACCATTCTGTGTTGCCTGTGATTAATCACCTCTGAAACTAACTCCCAACAACGGGGGAAGATAGCTTCTCACCTTCATGAGGGAAATATCATGAGATTTCCCAGGAGTCTCAGGTGAAAGCCACGCTCACACAGAGGCCTCATCGGCTACTCAATGGCTATCTCCAGATTAACAGGCCAGACTCCACCCCTACTGAGTTAGTCCAGGTAGACTAGAGGAACAAATTTCAGAGACACACATATAGGTATAAGGAAAAAGTTTATATACAAAAGAAATGTGACCCTAAGAAGGCATCCCAATCCACTCCAGTGCAAAGTCATAAGCCCAATGATAACCCATATGCCCGAAATCAGTCTATAAAGTCTGCTTCCAACTCAGGAAGTCACAGGTCAGTGGGTGCAGAATTCTGGTGCTGGCAGGGGTGTCCCCATGGCTCCTCGCTTCCAGAGCTCAGGCCCATCAACAGCATGCCACTCCAGCTTTAGAGGTCTAGCTCCATCAGGGCAAAGCTGTGTGGTCTCTCCACCAGCTCCTCCAGCTTCTCAGACGCTGCCAGCTTGCCTGTGATTAATTGTCTCTGAAACTAACTCCCAACAACTGGGGAAGATAGCGTCTCATCTTCCCTAGGGAAATACCGTGAGATTTCCCAGGCGTCTCAGGTGAAAGCCATGCCCACACAGAGGCCTCATCAGCTACTCAATGGCTTTCTCCTGATTAACAGGCCAGACTCCACCCCTACATTTCAATTATAAAATTAACATAAGCACATGACTGCCACACCTACATTTCAATCATAAAATTAACATAAGCACATAACTGCCACAGAAGGTGATTGAAAATACTGTGTCTTGGGACAGGCATGCCTTAGCCCTCAAAGGGACATTCTTGTGCTTCAATACTTTAAAGAAGTCTTGTGTCTCCAATTTGTCCAGTGCAGATTTGACTGCTGCTTTAATGAACATTGACTAGAAGTCTAATCAAAAGTATATCCTTGACAGCTCCTATCTCTTCTCCATTTATCATGTTGTTTTTTATTTTGGTCTTCTTTACATTGTGGTGTCATCCATGCCTAAAACTATTTTTCTTGAACTTCATCAGCAAGTGTTTTAAGTCTTCCTTGATTTCAGAAACAAGGTTGAGTCCTGCATATTGCAGGTTCATAATAAGTCTTTCTCCAATCCCAGTGTTGAGGCCAGCTTCTTGGATTACTTACTCAGCACACAGATTGAATAAATATAGCTAAGATACAACCTTGATGCACACCTTTCTTGATTCTAAAACATAAGTTTAAACCATAAAGCATTAAGTCCCTTGTTCTGTTCCTACAACTGCCTCTTGGACCATGTACAGGTTCCACATAAGCACAATGAAGTGTTCTAGAATTCTACTTCTTCTCAATGTTATGATCCATAGAGTCAAATGCCTTTGCACAGTCAATAAAACATCTTTCTGGTCATATCTGCATTTAGCTACGATGCAACTGATGTCAGCGACAATATCCCTTGGGTCATGACCTTTTCTGAATCTGCCTTGACTGTCTGGAACTCTCTGTTGAGGTATTATTGCAACTACTGTTGAGTTACCTTCAGCAAAATTTTACTTTCCTCCAATATAACTTGATAACTTCTGTATTCTGTTGGATCATCTATCCTTGGAATGGGTACAAATAAGGATTTTTTTTTTGTAAGTTGGCTGGGTAGCTGTCTCCCTAATTTCTTTGAACATCATCTGTTAACTCCATTGACTCTTGATCATATGCCACCCCTTGAAGTGGCTGACTATTGACCAGTTATATTTTTGTACCATGACTCTGTGTGTTCCTTATATCTTTTGTTTTGTTTGTTTTGTTTGGGGTTGGGGGGGGGGAGGGGCAGCACTGCCCTCTGGTGGTTGTGAGAGTTACCCAGCCTTGCTTCCAGAGAGCTGCTGCTGGATTTGAACTGCCAAGTCAATGGGCCGCAGTCCCGCACTCAACCACTACGCCACTGGGGCTCAGCCCTCCTTACATCTTTTAATGCTTCCTGCATCATTCCCATAGAATCGTTCAATATTATAGCTCAAGGCTTGAAGTGCTTCTTCAATTCTTTTTTTTTTTTGGGGGGGGGGGGGGGCATCACTGCCCTCTGGTGGCAGTGGGAGGCCCAGCGTTGCTGCTGCTGGATTTGAACCGCCAAGCCAATGGGCCGCAGTCCCACACTCAACCACTACCTGGGCTCAGCCCTTTCTTCAGTTCTTTCAGTTTGAAATATAATGAGTAGTGAGCGTGTTATTTCTCTTTGGAATAACAGGTTTTTGCACATTTCATTGTAATAATTTGCTTTACCTTCTTGAGCTGCCATTTGAAATTCTGTTTAACTATTTAACTTCATAAACTCTTCCCTGTGCTTTCACTACTTTATGTTCAAGAGAAAGTTTCTAAGTCTCTTCTGGCATTCACTTTGATTTTTTTTTCTTTTTTGACTTTTTAAATGACCATTTACTTTTTCACAAACATTCTTTTTGGTGTCATCCTAGAGTTTATCAGGTCTTCTGTCCTTAGTGTTCAATGGGTCAGTCAACCCTTTCACTATAAATTTTTTGACAAATTCTATCCTTTTTCCTTATTATTTCTTTCTTTGACAGTTTCTTTTCTCTTCACAATTCATCAAGTCCTTCCCTGTCAATTCATTTCTTTACAATCTATGACTTATTTTTCACCAGAGATATCAAGTCTTAAATTCTGCTTCCTGCCACTTGAGTGATTTCTGCATTAATGTCCTTAATCATGTTCTGACAAAATGCTTTGGTGATATTCATATACTTCAGCAATATTTTCCACAATTCTGCATGCATTTTCTCATACCTTCCTTCTAGAAAGATGAGAGGTTCCTGAAGACTGAAAACGGACATGTCCAAAGATTTTGCAATGTTCCTGAAGACTGAAAACTGACATGTCCAAAGATTTTGTTGCAACTATTGCCTAAGCAAATATAGGCCATATGTATCAAGTGTCAAATGAACCTTGAACCACAGTCAGAACCACAGCTGTCATACTAGAAGGCAGAACACCACGTTCACATTTTAATTTACATCATCTTCATACCAAGGGTGTTATGAGGAATTACCAACTAGCAGTAGAAGATGTTTTCAAAAAATATTCAAGTCAGTAAGTGACTGCTTCTGGGTTGAAAAATTTTGAAGTCAGTTTTTGAATAACACTCAGATAACTAAAAGTGCATGTCTTCTAATTCAAATGCATCATAAATTCATGACTAATTATATAGAAAGGCAAAAATTAAAAGAGGTCATAGAACAAAGGGTTTCATATTTCATTGCTGTACTGAATGCATTTCTTTCTGACACTGAGTTTGGGTAGACTAGAGAAACAAATTCATAGACCAGTGGATTGAGACCCCTTTGAGGAGGTGGAACGACCCTTTCACAGGGGTCATCTGATTCATAAAAGTAGCAAGAGTACAGCTATGAAGTAGCAGTGAAAATAATTTTATGGTTTTGGTAGTTACCACAACATGAGGAACTGTTTTAAAGGCTCACAGCATTAAGAAGGTTGAGAACCACTGTCCTAGACACTGATATGTTTATAGGAAAGAGATTTACATAAAAGACCAATTGTACATTGAGAAAATATTCCAGCCCAGTCGAGATCATAAGTCTGACATTAGCCTATATGCCTGATATCAATCTACAAATTCCTCTTCAAACTCACAAAACACACGAATGACAGTAAATGCAGGAAGATGACAGACCAGAGAGTGGAAAGTGTTGTGGATCCAGTACCACTATAAGCATCTTAACACTGGCAGAGGTCTCTACATGGCTCCTCCAGCTCCAGAGTTCTGACTACATCACCGTAGCTTTATCAGGCTCAAAGTCAGGAAAGTCTCACAGGGAGTGAGAGTGTGTCCTGCCTCCATGAGCTATTTATCTCCTTAGCACCTCCATGTGAAGTCATCAAGCTGTAGCCTGATTAACAGGTTAGTCTTCACCCCTTCACTCCTAAGTCTCCAATTGACAACAGATTATATAACTTCACAGACATGTTTCAAATTATTCTAATACCACTAATCTTTAGGATCTGCTTACATGGTTTGTTATAAACTAGTGTTAAACCTAAAATGCAAACAAGACTGAAAAATTAAATCTGCTAGGCAAAGAATGGAGTTCTTTGGCATTTCACAAAAGTAAAAAAACATAATAGAAAAACAGTAGTTCGTGAGGATTTGCTATTGTCTTTTAAATGATGAGATTCCAAATTAGTACCAAGGAACCTCTATTCTCAATAACACATACCAATGTCAGTGGGAGTTTCAAAGCTGTTGCTCCTTCATATAGACTTGTCACGGTTTGGCCTGTCATAGTTCAGGGGTTTCACTGAGGAGAAGACATGCTTAATGAATAAACAGATACTTAACAATTTTTAATGCGCCTCCAAATTTAGTTTATCTGAAAATAAATAGTATAATTTTCATATAGAAGCTTTATTAACCATTTGATTTGTGATCACTGATCTGGCTTTATTACCTAAAAATACAAATGGTAGCACAACTTATGTTCACTTTTATTGCAATTTTTTTCTTTTATAATTTCATATGAAGTCATTTCATATAAAGCCATTTCATATTATTTCTTGATTGTCAAATGGTTTAATGATCTTTCCATTGTCACATGTATATTTCAAAAATGTTTAATTTTTTCTCTTTTTCTTTTTCCCTCTCTCCTTTCTTTCCCCTTCCTTCCTTCCTTCCCTTCCCTCTTTTTTTTTCAATAATTTTATTGGGGGCTCTTACAGCTCTTATAACAATCAACATCATTTGTATCAAGCATATTTTTACACATGTTGCCACATTCATTTCCAAACATTTTCTACTTGAGTCCCCGGCATAAGCTCCTCTTTCCCCCTTTCCTCTAGTTCTTTTTTTTTTTAATCTAGCTCCCCATATTACCCATCCCCTTTCTTCTCCCCCATGAATCCCTAATAATTTACAAATTGTTATTACCTCTTCACATCATACACTGTCCAATGTGTCACCTCACCACTACCCCCCACCCCGCTGTCCACACCCCTGAGAGGAGGTCACATGCAGATTCCTGAAATTAGTTTCCCCTTTCTACTCCACCATCTCTCCACCCTCCCAGTGTCACCACTCCCCCCACTAGTCCCAAAAAGTGTGAACAATTAAACTACCTAGCTAGTCAATCAAACATATTCATTTCTGCTTCCATAGGAAGGGCATGTGGCTGAGCCCAAACTATTAAGAATGAACTGATAGGTGAGTTCAAAATGAAGCCACACTAAGGTTTTCACTTTTAGTAGTAATAATTACCATTTATTGGGACTGTTACAGGCTATGTGAGATGCTTTATGTATATTATTTCATATTACTTCACTCCAACAATGACAAAAATACTGAAGTATTAACAAATGTGTCTTAATTCCAACAATAATAGCCAAAATGCTGAAATATCAACAGATATGAGAATTGAGACTCTGAGCAGTGAGCTCTCACTGTCATTGAGTCAATTTCAACTCAGTGACCTTATATGACTGCGTAGAACAGTCCCTGTTAGTCTCCAAATTTATGGGAGTAGAAAGTCTTCTCTTTCTCCATCAGAGTGACAGGTGGTTTTGAAATGGTGCCTTTGTGGTTAGCACCCTATATCATAACCCATCTGCCACCTGGGATCCTAGTCGAGAAATTAAATCATTTGATTAAAGTCATATAGCTTGTAGGTGAGAGCACTGAGATTTAAATTTGGGAATATCTGCCTAAATTGTTCCCCTTTGTTTCTACATTGTGGATTTATTTCTGGTGGGGAATCCCTCTGTACTATATCATGTATGTACTGGTTGGTTATGTATGGGATGCAGATCCTGGCACTGGATTAGAACAGGACTAGGTATCCACTCTGTAGGTAAATTCTAAGATATTTTCCTTATTAGCATGCAGTAGTTGTTTGCCTAAGTGACCATCGATATCCATAAAGTCAAGGTAAGTTCGATATGGAACTCTAAACTGTGCTTAACTCGGGTCTCTGCAATTCTCTTAAACATGCAACATACCACTAAGCATTTACCACTGAAGCAAACTGCTCTGCAAGCTATACAATCTGCTGATATTATACAGGTATTAGTCAAGATCAATATTTCATGTGTATTGAGGCATCTTTAGTGATAACAAGACAAGTGGCTCATGCCTTCCTAGCCAAAAGTCTTCTTTCCTAGAATTTATTGACCTTAAATAGTAAGATAAGTTTTGTCAATAAGGAGCCCTGATTCCATAGTGGTTATGCCTTTAGCTGAAAATCATAGGTCAGCAGTTTGAAACCCTGGGCACTCCATAGGAGAAAGACAAGACTTTTTAGTCCCATAGTTATAACACTGGAAACCCACAGGGCAGTTGTACTCTATCCTTACAGGAGTGCTATGCATCCAAATCAACTCTGTGGCAGTCAGTTGGGAGAGAAATTTCCCTGCCCATATACAACTCGAATATTGATACACATATATTTTTCCAGCCATGGAAATAGATAGAGGTGCCAAATAAGTATGTACTAAGAATGTTTAATAAACAAAATGTGTACTTAATAGGCTTGCTTTAAGATTAAAAGTAAAATTAAAATAACATCCACAGCCCTGAACTTATGGAACAAGTAAATATTTACAAAGACTTTGAAAGTAAGAATGAATAGGGAATCTCAGGAAGAGAGTTTGAAGGAGTGAATGCTAAGCTATGCTATCTTAACAAGGCTATTCTCTCCACCCGTGCTGACTGTTGAGTGGTAGTGGATTTAGTTACATATCTCACAGTTCTAAAGATACCACGCACACTAAACTTTCATCACAGGTTCGTGTAATCCATCTTCATTAGGGAGAGCAATGCATGCTAACAGCAGCAGTAAAGCCAAGAATCCACGGTCAGAAACTCAATCAGGTTTCAATGAAACCAATTTCTCAGAATCCTGCAAACCTAAATGTGTATTTTTCCTTTGGCCCAGTAGTTCCCATTCAAGAAAACAACAATGTATGATATCAGCATTTATATATTTTGTATATACATATATTTATATAAACACACACATACAGGGATATTCACAGTTGCACTACTCATTATCATAAAAAACTAGAGGGGTGGAAAATTAAACCCCATAAATAAGAGAGTATTTAAGTCAATTATCAATACTATGGACTGGCCTTTCTTCTCTAGTAAACAGTTACAATCTCAGAAACTCACAAGCGGTCATTGAGTCAACATTGACCCATGACAGTGAATGGCTCATTAAGTAAAATCAGCAGGTTGAAGCAAACAAGTAAAGTAATATCATGAAGATCAATAAAAGCTCACATATGCTGTATAGCTGACAAAAAGGAGGGTGGGTAAAGTTTGGGACATTGGCTGCTTCCTGCGAAGGGAGAGGAACTAGAAGAGTATTTTTCTGAATGTTGTTTGAATATTATTTTCACATGACCAAATTAGTGACTTACATATATCATGCAATAAAATACAAATCATTTATATTATGATATCCTTCTTTAATGTCCCAGTATAATTAAAAGATAATTGTCTTTATGTGGTGTGTATATGTACACATATATAATGATTTGAATTTAACTTGATCCACTGATCTGTAAAGATTGCTTTATCTTAAAAATCAAAGTGAATTTGGAAGCTCTTATTTGCTGAAGTCACATGTAAATAAAAACCATATAAAATCCAGGTAAGAAACTAAGCTAAGCCAGACACTGATGTCAGCATGAAAACATATTTCTCAGTATAGAATTCTGGAACTTAAAAAGATTAATGATTTTATCTTAATTTCTGGTGAAACAGATAATATCTATATTGTTCCCACATCTGAACTGTTGAATAGAGGTGACTACGTGCAATGATTATGAGGTGAAGTCTCTGGCATTGATTTTGAATTTAAAAATGAAGCACAAAGTCCACTTTGCAAAGGGTGATATTCTATCATCAGGCATCCTGCCACACTTCATTGTTTATGCATTGTATTGTGTAGCATGACTGTTTGAACTTATCATTTCAACATCAGTGGTACAGAAGAAACATATAAATTTTCCTTTTTATTCATCTTGTGTTTAAAACTGTCTAATTAAAAAAAGAAACACCGTGCACCTACATTTTACAGTTTTTAATGAAGAAGGAAGGCACAATAAGAGAACTGTTAGAGCTGCATTTACTAATAAATAAATTAAATTTAAATATTACAATCATGGTCATCACATATATTAAGCAGCAATGAGAAATATAATCAAAGACATGTCAATTCATAATACCCTAAAATTCCCTACTACTTTCTTTGAAACTTTAAGAGATTAGGAATACCTCTCCTCTTTTCTGTCCATTAACTGATATTTTGTTGTTTCTACTCAAAATCCTGCATTCATTGATTATTAAACTCAGTTCTTATCTTTTAAGGGAAGGGCTAGTTTCACATAATCATGACAATTCTACTTTTCATAAAATCTCTTCAAATCTTTGACTAAACTAGTAATTATTGTCATTATAATAATGACATTGGTGTAATCTCATCATGATTTAAAGTTTCTTCTAAATAGTAGACTAAGATATGTTTTCCTTCATGTAAAAATTCTTACATGAATGGAGGCTGGGGAGGATGTAGTTGTGTTGAATATTTCTATCCTTATGGTTCATCCCTATACAATAGAGCAGAACACCGTCAGGTCCCACTCCAGCTTCACCACTCTTTTTATATCTGAGCCCGTTCTTGCAGTCACTCTGACAATCCATCTTCTCGAGAGGTTCCTCTTTCTCACTGCCACATCAATTTACCAATATGACGTATATTTTCTCTTGATAACACGTCCAAAATACATGAGGCAAGCACATGAGATGAGTATCAGCCTCTCGTCCAGGACAGTTTGCTTGTTCGTTTGGCTGCCCATGGTACTCTAAATATTCTTTCCCAGAACCATAATTCAAATGCAATGAATCATTCTTCTTTCTTATTCAATTCCCAGTTTTCATATGCCAAAGAAGCAATTGAAAAGACCATGACTTGTGTCAGGTGCACCTTTGTTGTCAATGTAACGTCCAGATTAGCACAACACAATGTGTCTTTGGAGCTCTTGACCGCTGTTTCCGTGAACGTTAGTTGTGGACTGAAGTAAGATAAAAGCTTTGTCAACTTCAAACTTTTCTCTATTTTTCATGAGAGTTCAGTTGTGAAAATTTTGATCCTAATCTTTAATGAAGGCTGCAATTATTTATCTTGACTAGCAAGTGCTTTAGGTCCTCCTAACTTGCATCAAGCAAGGTTCTGTCATCTGTATTTTGCAGATTATTAAGAAGCTTTATTCCCATCCTACAGTGTGGGCTTCATCATATAGTGCAGCTTCTCTGATTATTTTCTCAGCATACAGATTGAATAAGTATGGCAGCATGATATGACCCTAATGCACACCTTTTGAACCATATCATATTCCTTTGTTCTGTTCACATAACTGCCTCTTGATCAATGTAAAGGTTCTATGTGAGAACAATGAAGTCTTCTAGATTTCTCATTCTCCTAACACTCCTAATATTATAGTTTGTTATAATACACAAACTGAAATGCCTTTCATAGTCAGTGATATACAAGTTTACTTTTTTTGTTTAAGGATTCTATGCTTTCTGCCAACATCCATCTAACATTAACAATGGCATCCCTTTTTCTGAGTACTCTTCTGAATTAGATCTGAATATCTGGTACTTCCCTGTCTATACAGTTTTGCAATTGTTGGTTTATCTTCTGAGATTTTTTCCCGTGTGTTATCATTGATGCTGTTGGATAATGTGAACATTCTGTTGGGTCACCTTTCTTTAGAAGGGGTTCAAATGTGGATCATTTCAGTAAGTTGGCCAGGTAGCTTGTTCTCCAAATTTCCTGGCATAGATACTTGTTTCTAGTGCTTCCTCAGCTTCTTGAAACAATTCAATTGGTGTTTCATCAATTTCTGTAGCATTGTTTTAGGATAATGTCTTCCTTGCACCTTGGATTTCTTCCTCAGTATCACTGGTTCTTGATCATATGCTACCTCTTGAAATGGGAGGATGTCAAGTAGTTCTTTTGTGTATGGTGACTCTGTATATTCTTTTTATCTTCTTTTGGTGCTTCCTGCATTGCGCAATGTTTTGCCCATAGAGTCTTTCAGTATTGCACCTCGACACTTTAGTTATTTTCTTGAATGCTATTCTTTAACTAGGTCAAATCTTGGGTGCAACTGAAGGAAAATGTCACTGAAGGTGTGGCTTAGTCCTAAATCTTACTTTGGAGAAGATAGTTCACTGCTGCTGTGTCTGGATCCTGCATATGGTTTGAAGACCTCCAGTCCTTTGGACTTATACCATGTTGCCTGTTGTTCCTGGTAGTTATTAGCTGCATCTATTAGCCTTGGTCTTCCTTTCATCTCGCTGTTTTATCTTCCTGTTTCCTGATTTCTTAGCCTCAGCAGCTGCATGAGCCAAAAAAAGCCTCCCAGTTAATATCTTACCCACAGATTTGAACCAGACTAGAGTTGAACATTTCTACAACTGTCTCAGTCACTTCCTAGCATCCAATAAATATACATTTTGTATATATATTTAATACATATGGAAAGAAGAAATATATTTAATATCTAAATATATCACTAGTTTTTCTTCTCTAGAGAACCCAACTTAACATAACCAATTATGTGACATATATATCTTAAGAGATGTTGTAAAGATCCCAGATGATGATCTTTATTCTCTTTCAATTTCTGGGCCTGGTTTTTTTATATTCAAAGTTTCCTCCATGAATCAAGACAGTTCCAAACTTTATGTTTATATTATAGAACAACCAGCACTATTATGATTGAATTATGTGTCTGCAAATATGTGGTGTAAATCCTAACCTAGGTGTCTATTTTATAATCTCATTTGGGATGGGTTGTTTTTGTTATGTTGTTAAACACAGGGGTAATGTAAGTTATGTCTTAAGTCAATCTCTTTTGGGGTTATAAAGGAGATTAAGCAAGCAGTAAATGAGACATAGAATGTAGAAAAAAGAAACTATGCCACACAAAGACCATCCAAAGGCACAGACTCAGAAGAGACAAAGACCTTACTCTCAAATCACTGGGTAAAGCCCTACCTGGAGCTGGCACCCAGGATTTAGTCTTCTATTTTCCTAAAGTATGAGGAAAGTAGATGTCTTTCAAGTATTATGGTTTGTCAACATAATATTTCTGTGATAGCAGCACTAGATAATGAAGATAAGTAACCTTTCATTTGAAGGTTGTCACCTAAAGTCAGAGAAATTGTCCACATTCAACCATTTCAAGAGCTAGCATGAGAGTAAAAACCAAGGGTACTGTGAGGGTAAAAGACAATGGTTCAAGCTGCACTGAACACATTAGCCAAAAATAGGAAGCAAATTGATGGACTACCAATTGAAATGTTTCAAGAGGTTTATGAACTCTGAAAATTTGAAATGAAGTGATGCCAGGAAATTTGAAAGACAGCTACTTGGCCAACTACTTGAAGAGATCCATAATTGTAGCCATTCCAAAGAAAGGTGACCCAACAGAATGCTTGGCTTATAGAACATTGTCATTGGTATCACATGCAAGCAAAACTTGGCCAAAGATCACTCAACAAATTTTGCAGTAGTGCATTGACAGGGAGTTTCCAGACATTCATGCAATAATCAAAAGAGGACATGGAACACGAATAATTATTGCTGATGTCAGATGGATCTTGAATGAAAGTAGAGAATCCCAGAAAGATTTTTACTTGTGTGAACAATTTTGAAAGTGCAATGGCATTTGACCATGTGGATCATGATAAAGAAAGGGAATTCCAGAACATTTCTTTGCACTCATGAAGAACTTGTGCATGGATCAAAGGGGAGCTGTGCAAACAGAACAAGGGAATACTGCATGACTTAAAATCAGGAAATGTCTGAATCAGGGTCATATCATTTCATAGTATTTACTCAATCTGTATGCTGAACAAATACTCAGAGAAGCTGGATTACATGAAGAAGAATTCAGCACCAGAATTGGAGAAAGGCTTATTAACAAGCTGTGAGATACAAATGATACAACCTTGCTTGCTGAAAGTGAGGGGGACTTGAGTCACTTACTGACGAAGATCAAGGGTGACAGCCTTCTGTATGGATTGTAAGTCAGTGCAAAAAATACCAAAGTCATCACCAAGAGATAACTTCATGATAAAGGAGAAAAAAGATTGATGTTAGCAATGATTCTGTCTTATTTGGATCCAGAAACAATGCTCATGGAAGCAGCAGTCACACACAAGTATCTGCTAAACAAGACACCTTTGGGGCACTGAAAAGTGAGGGTGCTACTCTGAGAACAAAAGTGTACCTGCCCAAGCCATGGTATTTTCAATAGCCGCACATGTCTGTGAAAGTTGGGCACTGGATAAGGATGACCTAAGAAGAATGGACACATTTGGATTGTGCTTTCCCCATGGACTGCTAAAAGGGCAAATAGATCTTTGTTGGAGATAGTAAGACCAGACTACTTTTCAGAGCCAAGCATGGTGCGACTTTGCCTTCCTTACTTTGGACATGTTGTCAGGAGACAGTCCCTGGAGAAGGACATCATGCTTGGTAAAGCATAGGGATGAAGAAAAAGGAGGGGTCTGAAGGAGGCAGATTGACAGTGTCTGTAAAAAAATGGGCTCAAACAGAGAACTGGATGTTGAAACACTGGGCAGTGATTCCTTCTATTGTGCATGGGGTCATTAAGGGTCAGAACCATCTGAAAGGCACCTAACATCAACAGCAATAACTTGAAGTCACATATGCTTCCACTTCTATCCCACTGCTTAAAACTGAGACATATAGCCACAGGAAGCTGAACGACTTCTGGGAAACAGAGTCTTTTAGATGGTCCCATTCGCTGAGGTTATTTTGTGTGTGTGTGTGTGGGGGGGGACATCACTGCCTCTGGTGGTCGTGGGCGCTACCCAGTGCCTCCTGAGAGCCGCCGCTGGATTTGAACTACCAAGCCCGCGGGCTGCAGTTCCGCACTCAACCACTTAAGCCAGCGGAGCTCAGCCCTCTCTGAGGGAAAATGAACAGTAGGAGGAAACTCCTGGTACCTTCAATGTGAGACCAGTTATTTCATCTCCCAGTGGAGGTGACCTTTGAGTGATAATTAGAAGTATCAGGTCAACTGGATGAAAATGTGTCCCTCAAATCCAGACAAATACCCTGATTTTAAAGTCCTGAAATATCCAACCATCACAAAGCACTACCAGATAAACAAAAATAAATAATTTCAGAATTTTTGTTTTGAGAACATGTGTGCGTTTTTGTGTTATAGAAAGAGCTTGCAATGTGTACAAAAGCTTTACTTGTCAATGACAATATGCACTAAAATAAAATATCTTAAAGAATATAGCTACAAGATAGCATTCTTGAGAGATGTTTAAACCTATATGGGTTATAAAATCTAGGGTCAATTGGGGTAAGACATTGCTTGCCAAAGATCTTCTTATCTCTGTGATTTTACATGTAGATTTCAAGTGAATCAATGAAATATATATGTTTTTAAATAAGCATGAACTATGTTCAAAAGCTATGATATAAATATATCTATATCTCTGAGGGTTTAAAAGTGATAAAATTTAAGAGAACTCTGATCTTATTGCTATATTCTAGAGCATCAATAGAAATCTATTTGTTCTATAAATTTCATGAAAAATAGGCATGAATTTGCCCTTATTTTTCAAAATCCAAGTAATTATACTTCGACCTTAGTTTTAGCTCTTTTTTTTGCCAAATATACTCTGATGATTGACATTTTAAAGATCTAGGCCACTTGTGAGCAGGGTTTTAAATATCACCTTCTTGAATTAATTATGCATAAAGCTCAAAATAGGTTTGGAAAGCATCTAGTGAGGCAAAATTAAGTGAGAAAGGGGCTGTGGTGAATACACACAAATGCTTATCTTTTTATAACGGGCAATCATCAGCAGTTCTTACTACCAATGAAAAAATTGGGATATGCACAATTAAATTCACATCTTTTGTGGTAAATATATCAGCTCATGAAATGATAATGTATAATTATCAAGATAATGATATTTTTATACTCATAAAGAGAGTAGTTAGGTAATATCTTTATTTTCCCCTGCCAACATGCTACTCCATTTGATTTTTACTCTAGGCTCTCTGAGAAAATGGGAATTAAATAAGAGATATGGTCTTTACCCTTAGGAAATCAGAAGTGTGTTGGTATGGAAATAAGCATTAAAGAAATGCAAACATACAAACCTCAAGTACTCGTTAATTTAGATCCAATTTATTTCAGGGAATCCATATAACAATATAACAAGATTTTTGAAAGAAGATGTTCCTTTGGATTCACACTACTGGTGTATTGTTTTTCATAGTATCATTGTAAATTTATATGTTGCTATTGGATTTTATCTTAGTTTTAATGTATACTTTTAAAAATTGGGAGCTGATACATATATCATTCCATAACTATTTTTCCCTTCTTTTACCCTCACCCCACCATCACTGTAGTCCCCTTGCTGAGACCCAGTTCTACTTGCTGTCCCTAAAGTTTCATCAATCCTGAATGCTTCTTATTTCATTTTTGTTTGTTCATATTAGGATGTATCTCAGAGGTGTTATGTTATTGGAAATGCATCCTGGGCTCCCACAGGCATCCATAGCCTTTGGCAAACCAGATTCTCATAATGTAGGCTCTGACAGCAATCCCTAATCCTTCCATGGACTTCACATTATATGATTTACAATCCTTTGCTGACTGATGTGGGTGTGATTCTTCCATGTCGGCTTAGTTGGCATCTCATTTCAATGGCTGCTTTTTTGGAGACAAGCCAGGCACCATCTAATTCCATTTTGCTACCTCACCCGTATCTTCTGTTCATACATAATTGTGCTACTTGGAATCACAATACCTTTAAACAGTTTATAGTTGCACTTTCCATGCTTTTGGATGGAATCTTGTCCCCTGTTTCACAAAACCCCCAAAACAACAACAGCCACCAAAAAACCAAACTCACTACCACCAGGTAGATTCTGTAGATTCGAACTGCCTCTGGGTTTTTGTAGCTGTAAATCTTTTTTTTTTTTTTTTTTAGGCATCACTGCCCTCAGGTGGTGGGAGTAGGAGGCCCAGCCTTTGCTCCTGGGAGCTGGAATCGAACCTTCAACCCAGTGGGCTGCAGTCCCGTGCACAACCACTACGTCACCGGGGCTCAGCCAGTAGCTGTAAATCTTTACAAGAACAAAAAGCCTCATTTGATTCTCTCAAAGTGGCTGGTAGACTTCAACTGTTGACCTTGCCATTGGCAGCCCCGTTCCATAACCTCCTGTGCCATCATGATCCCTGTTCCTCTTCCACAGTTGCACTTTATCTTGGTGTTCATAGTCTCTCCACGTGTTTATTGAGTTTACTGTATGCAATGCACTGTCCTAAAGACAAAAGTAGGGCTTTTTCTCCCTGCCTGATGCTAAATGTGCAAATCACTTCCCATGTAGAGAACGATCCCTAAACTGATCCTCACCCAGTCCATCTTTGCCAACCTTTGGCACCATCCCCGACTCTTCCCTCTGGCCCCAGGTATAGCCCTGTCTCCAGATGCTGTATGCCGTGCTCTAGAAACCCCCTCGTCCACCGAGATAGGCTTTGCTCTACACAGTTCCAAGCCATGCACATGAAGTTTCCTTCCTTCCTTTATGCCACCTCCAAATGTTTACTGAACACCACTTACGTCGCCAAATGTTTACTAAACCCCAGTTTAAATGCTTACGTTAAAACAAATGAACAAAATAAACCAAACAACATACAACACCAAAGAACCCAGTCTGCCTGGAGTTCCTATTCTAATGAGCTTTGGGGAGATACCTTAAATAAATTGATAACCATTAGCAATCAATAATATGTGTAGTATGTCTTTGTGTGCCAGACACTGTGCTACTTTGCATTCAAGTAGCTCAATGAGTAGTTTTGAAGTCCCTACCATATTCTAGAGCATCCTATCATAGTGATAGGAATTACAGCAGTGAACTATAGCAATTCAGTGAGAGATAAACACAATAAACACTGCCTGTAATAGACTGATAAATCACAAAATATGTTAGAATGTCATGGGAGTGAAATATGTATGGAGGCTAAGCTAAAACTGAGAGGACAGGGACTGCCACGATTTTAAATGTGGTTTTCAAGGTAATTCTAATGGAAGAGAAAGAATTGAAAGAAAGGCATTGTGAAGGTAACAGAGGTAAACTTGCAGATCACTGGAAGAAGGCAAAGAAACAGAACATCCCGCCTATAAAAAGATTCTAAAGAAACAGTAGTTTGACTAGTTCCAGGAACAGATTGGAGGCCAGAATGTTTCCCTCTGAGCGAACAAAGGTGGGAAGAGTAGAGAAGGCCCAACAGGAATGGTGGCTAGGTCATCTAGGGACTTCCAGGCATTCAGGCCTTGACTAGAAGTCTTGGAAGGTTTTGAGCAGTGAAGGGATGGGATCTATCATAAGTTCTAAAAGATTTACTCTAGCTTCTGTGTTAGAATCGATTTGGGGGTAACAAGAAGGAGCGATGGAACATCTGCGAGAAAAGAGTCCATTGCAAAATTCTGAGAAGAGATTATGGCAGGTTACAACATGGCTTAGGAAGGGATAGTTTTACAGGCTGATAATTGAATTTTCAGAAAGTTGAAGAGAGGTATTCCAGAGGTTGAGCCTTTAACTACTGTGCATGCTGCCACCTGTTGAGAAATCTTGAAGCTCAAAAGTATCTAATAAGAGAGACTGAATTATAACTGGTAAATGGTGATAATTTCATGAAATGAACCTTCAAGTTGTTAAAGTACAAACCACTTTTCCTAAACAATGTTCAGGTTTTTTTTGTTTTTTTTTTTTGGGGGGGGGGTCATCACTGCCCTCAGGTGGAGGGAGTAGGAGGCCCAGCCTTTGCTCCGTGGAGCTGGAATCAAACCTTCATCCCAGTGGGCCGCAGTCCCGAGCACAACCACTACGCGACCGGGGCTCAGCTGTTCATGTTTTACAAATCTTTTTAAAATCATTTTATTGGGGGAATCATACAACTCTTACCATGATCAATACATACATCTATTGTATGCAGATCGCATTTGTATATTTGTTGCCATCATCATTCACAAAAATCATCCTTCTACTTAGTTCCTTAGCATCAGCTCCTCGTATTTCCTCTCCCTCCCCACAGCCCCTCCCTCATGAACCCTTAAGAATTTACAAATTATCATAATTTTTGTCATATCATACACTGTCCAACGTGTCCCTTTACCCATTTCCCTGTTGTCCATACCCCAGAGAGGAGGTTATATGTAGATTACTACAATTGGTCCCCCCTTTCTATTCCACCCTCGTGGCATCACCACTCTCACCACTGGTCCTAAGGGATCATCTCTTGTGAATTCCCCATGTTTCCAGCTCCTAACCATACCAGTGTACATCCCCTGGTAGAGCAGATTTGTAAGTTAGAATTGGGATCATGCTAGTGGTGGGGAAGAAGCATTTAAGAACTAGAGGAAAGTTGCATATTTCATTGTTGCTACACTGTACCTTGACTGACTCATCTCCTCCCCACAACTCTTCTATAAAGGGATGTTGTTTCACCTGCCGATGGGCTTTGGATCCCCACTCTGTACTTTCATTCATTTATAATGACATCATTTTTAGTTCTTTGATCCCTGATACCTGATCACTTCAACACCTTTTGGTCACACAGGCTGATGTGCTTCTTCCATGTGTATTTTGTTGCTTCTGTGTTAGATGGCCACTTGTTTATTTTAAGCCTTTAAGACCCCAGATGCTATATCTTTTGATAGTCGGGCACCCACCATGAGTTTTCTTCCCCACTTTTGCTTATGTACACATTTTTCTTCATTGATTGTGTCAGCAAGGTGAGCATCAAGGAATGCCAATTTAATAGAACAAAGTGTTCTTGCATTGAGGAAGTATTTGAATGGCGATCCAATGCTGTCTTAATACTTACCCTATAAGTATATGCATGTAGATCTATTTCCATATATATAATATATTTACCTTTGTACATATCTGTATTTAGACCTCTATAAATGCCCTTTACCCCCAGTTCTTTCCTCTATTTGCTTTTACTTTTCGCCTGTCCCACAATCATACTCAGCCTTCATTTGGATTTTAGAAATTTCTCTCTGTTACATTATTCTTGATCAGTCCCTATCAGGCCTCTCACACCCACTCTGTCACTGATTTTGAATCACTTGTTGTTCCCTACCCCTTATCCCTGGGTAGATCAACACCACCTCTCTCCCCCATATCCCCATGCCCCACACCCCCCAGTATCATCAGTCCCAATGTTTTCTTCTCCAGACTGTTCATCCAGCCTATCTTATCTAGATACACTTGCAGGATAATAGTATATACAAAAAAAATCAAGGCATCATAAGTTGAAGTGACCAAAGAAAAGAAAATAATGACAGCAACAAAAACCCAATATCCAAATATACATATATATAGTTAAAATATATATAGTTATAGATAGATAGATATATAGTTTTATATATATAGTTAAAAAATTAACAAAATAAAAACCTGTAAATAGTTCAAGGTCTGTTCATTGACTTCCAGGAGTGTCCCCCAGTTGAGTCTTATAGAATGCCACCCTCTGGTCCCAAAGTATATCTTTGGCACTCCCTCGGGAACTCCATGCTTTGCTCTCCCTATTGCTCTGCTGCATGCCCTTAGTGCTTTGCCTTAGTTTGGTGGGGTCAGACAGGGTACAATTCTGACCCTGCTTCTCCATTGTTATCCCCTTACGGCCTTGGGTCAGCGAGAGATGCCGTGTTTCATAGTGGGGCCGGCCATGTGGTTCTCTCTGAGCATTGGCTGTTCTGAGTGGGGATATCATTCTCAAGGCTCAGTGGGCCAGGATGCACTCCACTCTCTCTTCCTCCCCCTTCATTTGTTCTCTTCTGCTCTGCACTGGTCAGATATGTCCCTCTCCCTGCACTGTACCTTCAGTGCTGTCCTTCAAAGCAAACTTCTCTCGGGGCAAAGGCAGGCGACTGTCCACATAGTTGGGATTGGGGTTGGGCCCTCAGACCCCTCCACTGACTCCGGCCGCAGGCCGTCACACTGCATTCCCATGCCAACATCGGGTTTCAGTTTGGTCCCTCTTTCCCTGTGGAGATACAAGCAATGCGCTCCCCTTGGGGCTGTTAGTACCCCATTCCCCCTGTACACATTGTCATCTCCCCTGCCTCAGTTGGCTGTCTTCATTTGGTCTGCCTCCTGCCATACTACCTGGGCCTCCCTCCAGGACTTTCTGAATGCAGTAGCTTTCTCCCGTGTGCCCCTTTTGCATTTTTCTAAGCTTACCTCTGTGGGCTCATGTTGTACATGTCCTTTTGTACTTGACTGACTTTACTTAGCATAAATTCCTCCAGTTCTTCCCACATGGTGATGTGCTTCATGCATTCTTCACTGCTTCTGAGTGATGTGTAGTACTCCATGGTATGTACGTATCACATTTTTTTCTTAACTGTACCACAACTTTTTAATCCATTCGTCAGTTGATGGAAATTTGGATTGTTTCCAACTCCTTGCAATTGTGAACTGTGCTGCAATGGATATTGGAGCACAGATGTCTGGTCATGGTTTGTTTCTTGCCTCTTCTGCATATATGCCCAGTAGGGGGATTGCTGGGTCATATGGTAGCTCAATTTTCATCTGTTTTAGATATCTCCAAATTGATTTCCCTAGTGGTTGTACATATCTACAGGTCCATCAGCGGTGGATAAGAGTTCCTGTCAAGGGCTGAGCCCCAATGGCATAAGTGGTTGAGTGTAGGACTGCGGCTCACAGGTTTGGTGGTTCAAATCCAGCGATGGCCCTAAAGAACAGTGCTGGGTAGCTCCCATGACCACCAGAGGACAGTGATGCCCCCCCAAAAAAGAGTTCTTGCCTTCCCACAACCCCTCCAACACATGTCGCTTTCTGATTTTTTTTAATTGGGCTACCTTTGAGGGTGTTAGGTGGTATCTCATTGTTTTTTATTTGCATTTCTCTTATGGCTAACAATCAGGAACATTTTCTCATATCTTTATTGGCCATTCAGATTTCTGCCTCTGTGAAATTTCTGTTCAGGTCCCCTGCCCATCTTCTCAGGGTTAATTTTGTTCTTTTTGAAAGCTATCAGGTATTGTAGATTTTAGTAAGAAGGTCTTTGTCTGATGTGTCATTGCTAAAGATGTTTTTTCAGTCCGTGGGCTTTCTTATTACTCTTTTGGTGAATTCTTTTGATTTTTCCCCAATCTTTAAAGGTCACTTCTTTTTTATTTTAAAGCTTACTTCAGTGGACTCATGTTGTAACTGTCCTTTTCTGCTTGGCTTACTTCCCTTAGCATAATTTGCACTTATTAATGTAGCTGCATGTCTACCTAGATAAGATAGGTGGAATAAATATGGAGATGAAAGGAATGGGATTCAGTGGTTCCAGGGGGTTCCAGGAGAAGGGCAGATGGGTAAAAAGAGGTCCAGGGGAGAAACCGACCCAGGAGCAAGGGAACAACAAGTGAACCAAAATCAATGAAGAGAAGGGTGTTGAATGCCTAGTGGGTCTTCATCAAGGACAGTGTAGTAGCGAGTAATTACTAAACCCGAAAGAAGGCCGAACATGATGGTGGGACAAGATTAGAGTAAAAGGAAAATAGAGAAAAGAATCAGGAGGGAAAGGACATTTATAGAGGTCTAAATACAGGCATGGACATATGTAAATATATTTATATATAATGAGAGAAGAATAGAACTATGTACTCATACCTATATGTTAAGAGTTAAGGTTGCCTCAACACATGATCAGTTTGTTCTAACAATTTGCTCTAACATTTAAGCATTCTGTGATGCTCACCTACCTGACATATCACTAAAGACAAAATGGGTACATAAGTAAATGTGGTGAGGAAGTCTGATTGTGCCTAGTTTTAAAAAGATATAGTATTTAGGGTCTTAAAGACTTGAAAATAAACAAGTGGCCATCTAACTGAGAAGCAACAAAGCCCACATGGAAGAAGAACACCAGCCTGTGTGATCATTAGGTATCAATGGAATCAGGTACCAGGCATCTAAGATCCAGAACAAAATCATACTCAAGGTGAATGGGGGGAGGTGCGAGGGCCTGGAGTGGAGACCCAATACCCATCTGTACACAATTGAACATCCCCTCACAGAGATGCCACAGGAAGAGATGAGCCAGTCAGGGTGTAGTATTGCACTGATGAAACATGCACCTTTTCTCAAGTTCTTTATTAGTTCCTTCACCCCACTATCGTGACTTCAATTCTACATTACAAATTGGATTAGGCCAGAGCATGCATACAGATTAGAGCCCGGAACACAGGGAATCCAGGATAGATAAGCCCCTCGGGGCAAACAATAAGAGTAGAGATACCAGGAGAATTAAGGAGTGTGAAGGGGAAAAGGGGAAAACCATTCACAAGGCTCAACCTCTCAGGGGAACAAACAATGGAAAAGTGGGTGGGGGTGATGGAGGATGATGTAAGATATGAAAATAATCTATAACATATCAAGGGTTCATGAGGGAGGGTGGATGGGGGATAGAGGGGGAAGAAATGTGCAGCTGGTATCAGGGACTCAAGTAGAAAGGAAATGCATTGAAAATTATGATGGTGGCATATGTGCACATGTGCTTGACACACTGGATGATGTATGGATTGTGATAAGAGATGTAAGAGCCCCCAATAAAAGTATTTATTTAAAAGTTTTTAAGCTCAAGTCCAAAGAGCTACTTAGGCTTACCTTACCTCACATCTCACCTTACCTGAACCTTCATTGCATTATATTTGATGTCATGTGCTTTCTATCACAGGATAAGATTTTTGTCTTACCAAGACAAGTGTGTTAGGCAGGGTTCTCCAGAGAAACAAAATCAGGATACTTATGAATATATATATATTGAATATATATATATATATATGAAATAAAGGCTAAGTTCAGAGGGCTCAGTTCAAGTCACTTTCATGGAACAGTTAATATAATGACGCTCCTTCAATTCATGAGGGCTGCTGGTCCAAGGTCAAGGAAACAGAAAGTGGTGTTTGGTTTTAAGCAAGAGAGAGAGAGAGAGAGAGAGAGAGAGAGAGTCTCGACCTTCAGGCAGCAAGCAGCAACAGCTTGGGAGCATAGAGAAGCAGGCCCCAAAGGAACCTCAAACTGAAGCAATGTACGTCTGGTGGGTGACACAATCCACCAGCCATGAGCTAAAGCTGTGTGTACACCAGATGTAGTCACCTGTAATGCCACAATGCAGGTCTGGAGGAAGGAGCCTCAAACTGTAGTGACTCAATCCATGGGTTGGCTGGGTCCACAGGTAATGCAGCACATGGTCGAGGCAAAGATCTAGCTTCGCTTCAGGAGGAAAAGAAACAGATTGCCTGATGAAGAAAGTATTTATCTTGGTTGCCCTCTAACCAAACTTTGACCTGACTGAATGTCCCTATGGAGGCCTAACTATCACACTAAGAGAAAGATTTTCTTTTGGAAAACAGAGGGCATCTCAAGAGAATTGTATTTAGAAGCTCATCTCATGCACTTCTGTGAGCTAATTCTGACTCGTAGTGACCCCTGGGGATTTTCAGTACTGTAGCTGGTTACTGGAGTAGAAAGACAGTCTTTCTCCTATTGAGCTACAGTTGGTTTCAAACTACTGACCATGCATATCACAGGCAAATGTGTAATTACTGCTCCACTGGCTCCCAGAGGAAACAAGACTTTACCCAGGCAGTTTTGATGGACTATTTCTTCTTGTCCCCATCATGCACATGTCGCACTGCCATCAAGTCAGTTCCAGGGAAATTACATGGGTGAGGTGGAGGTAGGGGAGAAAAGGGTTCTGGGAACTACACCCTTAGAGTGAGCTCTTATCATGGGTTCTGCACACGTTCTGAGCAAATCTCCATTTCTATCATCTCCCTCTGTCTCAATAGCTTAGTTTAGGATTTTATGATTCCTCAACTATGTTTTGAACTCCTAAGTTTAGGAATGAAGATTGTGTTTTTACCCCTGCTGTGTGGACTAGGGTAGATAAAGTGATATTTTAGAACATTGGTTATTGATTGATTGATGTTTTTAAAGGCCTTACACTTTGGAAGTGCTTTAAAAATATTGCAAAAGATAATTATTTTAAAATTCTGATATGAAAAAGAAAGAAGATAAAATATCTATGCTATGAATGTAATCCTCAATCGTTAATATGAAAACTTATGAAACATTTTATTATGAAATAGAATAATTTCTCCTACTTACATATCACATATTACTTACTTAGTCCTGTCACATTATTATTTAGTTTGATAATGGCAAAGCTCCTATGTTGATATTTCCTGAAAATACCAAATTTATCACACACACACACACACACACACACATATATATATATATTGTTGAAAAATATATAACCTATCAAGGGAAAGGTCAACCCAAAGTTAATTTAAAATTTGTGCATTTTAGAATTTACATTTTATGAAAGTTAGTAAAAAACAGAAAAATAATTTGTCAAGTGTATAGTCGGCCAACCTGAAAGTAGTGTTGATTCTATTGTAAATAGTCTTATTTCTTCAACTGTGTCTCACACAGAGATCTTCACACCTGATCTTTTCACAGGTCAACAAAATACATCCATGAAGCTGATCTCTGTCCTCTTTTAACACCTCACCAATGGATGTGAGTTTTAATGCCACCTATTTCCTTTTTAATCCAACTACACAAAGAAAATGTGTACATGTATGCAACATCACACAGCAATAGTAACTTTTAGGCATGTCTGTAGCTTCTATCACGCTCAGATCTAGGTTCTCAATCCTTCTTCAGAGTTATACCACACATTCCTTCCAGACACTCTAAACACTCTAGACCAGCCCTCGTCTGTTATTCTTGCTCATGCCACACAACAGTAAACGAGGGCCTCTGAAAGTTTTGACCTCAATTTAGCCTTTGATGCTCTCCCTTCCTGCCCCTTACATGAGTTGCTGATGAGTACTAAAGTTGACAGATTGAAATGTCACTTCCTTTTTTGCCCTCTGCCGTGTTAATGAAAATGAGCATGACAAGTGGCTGACAGGACATCAGTAAAAGAAAAGTCAGAGTCTGGCTGATCTAGCTGACAGCTAGCTCTCCTTGATAATTGAATTTGTTTTGGTTATGTCTTTTAAAAATAAGCCCATGCTTATGGTTGAAAATTATAGTCTTCTTATCTCTGATTTTATGACCACACCATAAAGTACTTAAAAATCACAGTATATAAATGTACATTATATATAATCTTCTCATGTGGGTCATGTGGTTTCATAAATCAAAAGTTGAGAACACATCTTTCCATTTAAAATTTCATTTCTCTAATCTCTCACAAATAAAATCATTGCAACACAGAAAAGGGTTACAAGTCATGTTCAAAGGTATCTCATGTCCAGGAGATGCAAGACGTTTCCACTTAACAGAAAGGTCAATGGTGCAGACCCCAGAGGCCCGCATGGCAGTTTGTACACATTTTGCTGCTGTAAATGAGACATACCTACCAGACTAAAAATGAATAGAGCGAAATAGTATACTCTCCTAGTGTTCATGCAGTGCAGGTCATTCACGCTGCCCGCTTCAAGTAAGTCAGATCATGAGACAGGTGTGGGAGAGAGGGGGGGGAGAATTTTATTGAATATCAATATTCAAGGAGTCAGAGTGGATCCTGTCCAACAAGAAAACTCTCTCCAGAAGAAGAAAGAAGGGTATTTTTATAGATAAGTGAAAGGAATGGGGGTCTTGAAAGGAGCATTAATAATCTTACAACTAAGTTACAGGGTATTGATTAGTAAGTATCCTCTCCTCTTCCTTACGCTGCCATGCAGTCTAGTGGTCAGTACCCATCTGACTTCAGGTGGTGACTGCACAGTGGAACAATTTCTCTTTGTTCCTGTGACTCAACAGAATGAGCTTCAGCCTCATTTAACACACATTCCTGTTCTCTGGTCTAAAATCACAGACCAATCATTTCTTTTAATTCTTACTACTAAAGAAACTATAAAACATTATACTCCGTTATTATACAAAAGTGTAATCATCCTTAGCCATCTTTTCACTGACTGTAGTATGAATCTATTTAATTCACCTTTACTGAACTCATTTCAATGAAACTTTTCTTTAGGCTCTGATCTCTAAATAATAATAACACAGGCAAATTGTTGTTAGGACGCCATGCCGTCCTTTTTGGCCTACTGTGACGCTGTGCACAGCAGAACAAGACACTGTCTGGTCCTGGGCCATTCTCGCAGCGTTCCTTAGCTTCAGCCACTGTGCCAAGCCTTGCTCTCTTTCACTTCCCCCTCCTTTACCAAGCAGGCTGTCCTTTTCCAGAGACTAGTCTCTCTTGACAACATATCCGAAGTATAGGGGGTCACCTCTCACCATCCTTTCTCTACTGAACTGGACTTTTTAAAGGCAAGTTAATTCACCCATAAATTCTAACTAAAACTTCACTTTCATGAAGCAAGATTGTGTCATCTGCCTCTCACAGGCTGTTAATTTGCCATCTTCCCATCCTGATGCCATATTGCTCTTCTTCATGTCCTCCAACTGCTTGAATTCTTTGCTCAGCATGCAGATTAAATAAATTTGGTGAAAAAGGACAACCCTGAAAAGGCACACCTTTCCTGATTTTAAACCACGGATTACCCCCTTGTTCTGTTTATGTGACTCCTTATTGATATATGTTCAGGTTCCACATTCATACAATTATATATTCTGGAAATCTCCTTCATCGCAATGTTTTCCATAAGTTGTTATGATCTACATATTTAAATGCTTTTGCATAATCAGTGAACCACAGGTAAACATCTTGAGGTGTTCTCTGCTTTCAGGAAAATCCATCTGAAACAATGATATTCCTTGTTCTACATTCTCTTCTAAAATTTCTCAGAGTATTCTAAAAGCGCAGTCACTTTTGAGTACCTTCAGCAAAAAGTTCCTGTATGTGACATTAATGGGATTGCTAGATAAGTCCCACATTCTGAGGCATCACACTTCTGTGCAAGGGCACCTATAAGGAGCTTTTCCAGTCAGTTACCCAGGTAGCAGTCTTCCAAATTTCTTAGTATAGATGAGTAAGCACTTTCAGCAAAGAATTCATTCATTGAAAGCACTTCAGTTGGCATGCTGTCAGTGCTATTAATTCACAAAGTCAGCCAAGATCTTCATTGCAACTTCAACCTCTTCCTTTAGTGTTATCAGTTCTTATTTGTAAGTGTGCCACTTCCTGGAATGGTTGAATATTGCCTAATTCATTGTGGTTCAGTAACCCTGTACATATCTCATATTTTTGAAGGCTCCTCAACAGCTCGTCCCCTGAAAATCTCAAATTTTCTGCCATCAAATCAACTATCATTCAACCTTGCCTATCGGGTAGTGTAGACCTGCTTCTATAAGCTTTTGAGACTAACATTTCATGGACATACAAAGCCTTATCTTTCTCTCAGCTTGCCCATGTAACCCTTCAATATTGAAATTCATAGCTTTATCGCCACCACACAGTTATTTCAGCTTGAGAAATGCTGAACATGTTTTTCATATTGGTTTTCTAACTCCAGCATTTTTCTTTTTCTAAAAAAAATCAGTTTATTAGGGGTTCATACAACTCATCACAATCCATACATGCATCTATTGTGTCAGGCACATTTGTACATTTGTTGCCCTCATCAGTCTCAAAACATTTGCTTTCTACTTGAGCCCCTGGTATCAGCTCCTCATTTTTCTACTCCTTCCCGTCCTTCCCCTCCCTCCTCCCTGATCATCTATAAATCATTGCTTTTCCATGTCTTAGACGGACTGATGTCTCCTTTCACCCATTTTTATTGGCCATTTCCCAGGGAGGGGGTTATATGTAGATCCTTGTAATTGGCTCCCCCTTTCTACCCCCCGTTCCCTCTATCCTCCTGGTATCCTCTCTCACCACTGATTCTGAAGGGTTCATTTGTCCTGAATTTCCTATGTTTCTAGTTCATATCTGTACCAGTGTATATCTTCCACTCTAGCTGGATTTATAAGGCAGAATGGGGATCATGATAGTGGGGGTAAAGAAGCATTTAAGAACTAAAGGAAAATTGTATGTTTCATCATTACTACACTGAACCCTGACTGGTTTGTCTCCTTCCCAAGACCCTTCTGTCAGAGAATATTCAGTTGCCTACAGCTGTGCTTTGGATCCCCACACCACAGTCTTCCTCATTTACAGTGATTTGATTTTTTGTTCTTTGATGCCTGATACCTGATTCCTTTGACACTTCATAATCTCACAGGCTGTTGTGCTTTTTCCATGTTTTGTTGCTTTGTTGCATCTGAGCTAGATGGCTGCTTGTTTACCTTCAATCCTTTAAGATCCCTAGACACTATATTTTTTGATAGCTGGGCACCATCCACTTTCTTTATCACATTTGCTTATGCACCCATTTGTCTTCAGCAACCATGTCGGGAACATGAACGTCATGGAATGCCAGTTTAAAGGAACAAAGTGTTCTTTCATTGAGGAAGTACTTGAGTGAGGGCCCAATGTCCATCTGCTTACCTTAATACTAAACCTATAAGTATATACACATAGCTCTATATCCCTAGCAGCACATATAAATGTTTACATATGTACATGCCTGTATTTAGAGCTTTATAAATGCCCTTTGCCTCATAGTTCTTTCCTCTATTTCCTATTACTTTCCCCTTGTCCCACCATCATGCTCAGCCTTCATTTGGGTGTCAGTAATTCCTCTCAGTTACATTGTTGTTCATCAAGTCCTACCAGACCTCTTAAACCCTCCTCGCCACTGATTCTGTTTTTCTTTGGGGTTTTTTTGTTTGTTTTTGTTTTGGGGGGGACATCACTGCCCTCTGGTGGTGGAAGTAGGGGGCCCAGCCATTGCTCCTGTGGAGCCGCTGCTGAAATTGAACCTCCATTCCAGGGGGCCACAGTTCCGCGCACAACCACTATGCCACCAGGCCTCAACCCCCTCGCCACTGATTTTGGATCACTTGTTGTTCCCTTGTCCCTGGGTTCATTAATACCACTTCCTTTTCCCCACCTCCCCCTCTCCAGAACCAGAACCATCCATCCCATTGTTTTCTCTGTCAGATTGTGTGTCCAACCTATCTTATCTAGATAGGCCTGCAAAGATAAAAAATGTGCACCAAAACAAGACCGAGTAAAACAAAGCGACAAAGCAAAACAACAAACCGAAAAATAAAGCCATGTACATAGTTCCAAGTCTGTTTGCTGACCTTGAGGAGTGTTTTCTGGTTGGGTCTGATGGGGTGCCATGCCTTGGTCCCAAAGTCTATTTTTGGTATTCCTTCAGGACTTCGTTGCTCTGCTTCCCTTGCTGTTCTGTTGCATGTCCTCAGTGGTGGGGTGTTGCCTCGATGTAGGGGGGCTAGAGAAGGTGTAACTTCCACATTGTGTCTTTGGTGCTGTCTCCAGTATAGTTATGGATCAGTGAGGGATGTCCTGTCTCATAGTGGGATCAGCCATATGGTCCTCTCTGTGCACTGACTGCTCTTAGCGGTGACGCCGTTTTCAAGGCTTGACCGACCAGGATGTGCTCCACTCTCTTGTTCCCCCTTCACTTGCTCCCCTGTGCTCTGATCAGACGTGTCCCTCCCCCTGAGCAGGAGCTTCAGGGCTGTCCTCTGAAGTCAATTCTTCAGTGAGGAGGAGAGGCTGTCCATGTAATTGGTATTGGGGGCTGGCCCCTCACACCTCTCTACTGGTTCTCTGCTTCATGCCTGTATGTTCAATTCACATCATGGAGCACTGGACTGAAGCCTGGACCCTCTTTCTCTGTGGAGATATTAAAAATACCCTCCCCTTCGGTGGGTTAGTGCCTGGTTCCCCTGCTACCCATTTTTTCCCTTTTCTCCTCCTCCTTTTTAGTTGGCTACCATATGTATCCCTGAATTTCTCCTGACATATTACCTGGACTTCACCCCAGGAATTTATGTAAACAGTAACTTTTTCCCTGTGCCTCTTTTGCAATTTTTAAGCTTATCTCAGGGGACTCTTGCTGTACTTGTCCTTTTATGCTTGGCTTACTTTGTTTTGCATAACTGCCTCCATTTTTCCCATGCAGTGATATTCTTGATACGTTATCATTGCTTTTTTAGGCATGCATTGTACTCCACTGTATGTATGTACCAGTGTTTTGAACCATTCGACTGCTCATGGAAAGTTGGGTTGCTTCCAACTCCTTCCAATTCTGATCTGTGCCACAATGATCCTATCAACCTGTTTTTCAAATCTTCTCTTCAGCCCTTTCACTTCATCATTCTATTTCCTTAACTGCCCTGTGTTGCCAAGGAATATTCAGAGTCTATTCTGACACCCACCTTGGCCTTTTTTTAAATAAAAAAAAACCTTCTCTGTCTTTTTAATGATCTATCATTTTTTTAGGTATGATGTTCTTGATGACATTCCACAACCGTTCTGGTCTTCAATGATCAGTGTTCAGTGTAAAAAATCTCTTCCTAAAATGGATTCTAAATTCAGGTGAGACAAAGTCAAGATTATACTTTGGCTAAACCTCTGGGCCGCCTTTTTATTTACTTCCGTTTCAACCTGATCTTGCATATGAGCAACTGCTAGTTTGTTCCATAGTTGCCCTCTGTCCTTTTGTAGATTGTTCATATTGAGCATCTCCAAGTCTCTTTTGACTGATATAGTTTATTTGATTCCTGTATATTCAACTCAGAAAGTCCATGTAAGTAGTCATCTTCTGTAAGTAGTTAAACCTTCTAAAAATTTTTCCAATAGTAGTTTGTCTTACAAAAGTATAGTTGATATAATTTCTATCATCAGGGCTATATTTTCCAAGAGTAGTAAGAGAGCAGACAGACTGAAAAAACATCTATAGCAATGAAAAATCAGATAAAGACCTTATAACCAAAATCTACAATACCCTGATAGTTTCTAAAAAGAATAAAACTAATTACCTACTGAGGAGGTGGGCAAAGGAACTGAACAGAAGTTTCACAGAGGCAGAAAGCAGAATGGCCAATAAATATATGAGAAAATGTTCCTGATCATTAGCCATAAGAGAAATGCAAATCAAAACAACAATGAGATATCACCTAACACCCTCACAAATAGCCCAATTCAAAAAATTAGAAAGCAACAAGTGTTGGAGAGACTGTGGGGAGAAACGGACTCTTATCCACTGCTGGTGGACCTGCAGGTATGTACAGCCACTATGTAAATCAATTTGGAGATATCTAAAACAGATGAAAATTGAACTACCATACGACCCAGCAATTCCCCTACTGGGCATATACCCAGAAGAGGTAAGTAAGATTCCACAACCAGGCATCTGTGCCCCAATGTTCATCACAGCACAGTTTACAATCGCAAGAAGTTGGAAGCAGTCCAAATTTCCATCAACTGATGAGTGGAATAAAAAGCTGTGGTATATACATACAATGGAGTACTATGCATCGCTGAAAAGTAGTGATGAATGCATGAAGCACATCTCTGCGTGGGAAGAACTGGAGGAAATTACGTTAAGCAAAGTTAACCAAGTGCAAAAGGACATGTACAATATGAGTCCGCTGAGGTAAGCTTAATAATAATTTTTTTAAATGCAAAAGAGGTATCAGGAAAAATCTCCAGTATACAGAAAATCCTGGGAGAAGGCCCAGGTAATACAGCTGGGAACAAACCAAATCCAGGGCTACATATAGTAGCCAACCAGGGTGGGACACCAAAATGTGGGAGCTGAGCTGTTAAGGAGAGAGGGAATGGGGTACTAACCCACCCAAGGGGAGTGTATTTTTTATATCTCCACAGGAAAACAGGAACCATACTTAAATAAGGTATTCTTGGAAGTGAATGTAGTATGAAGCAATGGAGCTGAGAACCAGTGGAGAAGTCTGAGAGCACAACCCCAATTCCACCTACTGGGGCACCCACCTCTCCCCCAGGGGCGTTTGCCTTGGAGGTCAGCACAGAAGCTGCAGCTTGGGGAGAGAGATATACCTGACCAGAATACATGAGAATAAATGAAGGGAGAAGAAGATAGAATGAAGTACATCCTGGACCACTGAGCCTTCAGGATGATATGCCCACTCAGAACTGCTGGTACAAAGAGAGGACCATATGGCCAGCCCCAATATGAAATACAGCTAACCTCACTGACCCAAGACATTTTGGGGTCAACAATGGAGAAACAGAGTCAGGATTATACCCTGTCTAACTCAACCACACCAAAATACTAAGGGTGTGTGACAGAACATGGAGCTCCAGATAGAGCACCAAAGATATTCTTAGTGACCAGAGTGTGACACCCCATCGCACTCAACCAGGAGACACTCCTAGAGGTCAAAGAACAGACCTTAAACAATTTGTAGGTTTTTATATTGTTATTATTATTGTATTTTTGCATATACTTCTACATGTTGAATATTGGGGGTTTTTTGGTTGATGTTTTCATTGTTTTCTTTTCGTTGGTTGCTTCATTATAGAGTGCCCTTTTTTTACATGCTGTTTTCTCTACAGGTCTATTTGGATGGGGTGGGCTGGATGGACGGTCTAGGGATGGGGACGATGAGACTGATGGTACCAGAGTGGATGTAAGGGAGGGGCTGTTGGCTGATCTGGGGGTGGGGGGAGTAGCATGTGGTTCAGGGTCAGTGGCAGGGTGGGTGTGGAAGGTCCAATAGGGATTGATTAAGACTAATGTAATAGAGAGACAATATTGAAACTCAAATGGAGGTTGAGCGTGATGGTGGGACAGAAGGAGGTATAGGGAAATAGAGAAAAGAACTGGGAATTTATGGGCCTTTACAGAGATTAAATACAGTCATATACATAGGTACATATATTCATATGATGAAGGGGAAATAGATCAATATGCATATACTTATAGACTTAGAATTAGGACAGCACATGGGCATTGGACCTCCATCAGGTACTTCTTCAGTGTAAGAACATTTTGTTCTATTAAATTGGCATTCCATGATGTGTAGCTCTCTGACACGATCACAGAAAACAACTTGTGTGCATAAGCAAATGTGATGAAGAAAGCTGATGGTGCCCAGCTATCAAAACATGTAGCATCTGGGGTCTTAAAGACTTGAAAGTAAACAAGCGGCCATCCAGCTCAGAAGCAGCAAAGCCCACATGGAAGAAGCACACCAGCTTGTGAGGCCAAGAGATACCAAAGGGATCAATTATCAGGTTTTAAGAACTAATAATCATAACATTATATGCTCACTTTCCTTATATGATCGCTGATGACAAATATGTGCATAAGCAAATGTGGTAAAAAAAAAAAAAGCTGATGGTGCCTGGCTATCAAAAGATTTGCATCTGTGGTTTTAAAGGCTTGAAGGTGATTAAGTGGCCATCTAGCTAAGAAGCAAGCCCACATAGAAGAAGCACAACAGCCTGTATGACCACGAGGTGTCAAAGGGATCTGGTATCAAGCATCAAAGACCTAAAAAATATATCATTATAAATGAGGGGGAGTTCAGATTGGGGACCCAAAGTCCATCAATAAGTGAAGAGACCATCTCTTACAGAGGGGTTGTAGCGAGGAGATTAGCCAGTCACAGAAAAATCTTATCCAAAATCTAGGATCACCTTTGTAACAAACTCAAAGGCTAAAAAAGCAAGACCAAAAGTGAAATGTTGTGGAAGGATGATTTATGGGTCACAGTCAGTTCATTATAGTGCAGATCATTGAAGGACAAATGTAGGCTTTCAAAAATATCTGCTAAATTACACCATTTAAATTAATATTTCAATGTTTCGTTTTCTCCTGGTTATTGGTTAAGTCATATATATGCAATGAAGAAATTTTATAAAATTCTTATTGCAATCTAACACTCAAAATAGCTTACCGTAATTAAAGCCTGACTGTTTCAAACTTTCCTCAGGCAGTTATGCCTTGCAAGAAATTACTGAACATTATTTATGGTTACATCTCTAATTAGGCTCCAGGTTACTTGTACCTTTTTAAAATATGATGTTTTCCCCAAATAGCATGGAAAATACATATTTTAAAGAAATTGATCATCTTCCAACTGACCTCTTTTAAATGATCTATCCCTTTCAAATTTTAGTGACTGTATCCAATATATTTGTTTTTTAGGTTAATAAATTTTTTACATAGTTGGAATTAATATCATGCTTCTTTAGCCTGCCTAAGGTGTCAATTCCAATTTGAATCAATCACATCTGGCTTCCACAGATATTCCACTAATATTCTATGTCATTAACTTCTCATTAAGCATTTCATAAAAAAGGATTTCATAAAAGTAGCTAAAACTTCCTATGTATCTTAGTTCTCAAGGACAACTGTGACATAAGCATACACTTTTCTTTAGCATGACTTGACTCCTGGTTGGGATATGGAATCAGAGGTGGAGCTGTGATCATCGCAGAGCAGGAAGGATTGGGAGCTTCTATGCCCAAATTCTCCCTCTGTGCCTTGTATTAGAATTTTCTACATGTTTAATCAGCATCTGTGCACTGAATTAAAAAAAATGTTTCTCTCATAGAGTAATGTGAAGAATTATGCTACATGCAGAAATTTACAAAAGCAGCATAGATGACAGAGAGAGAAAATGACACTTTCTGAAAAGTATTATATACAGACCTGTCTTTCCAAAATGAATTCTTCACTACTTGTTTTCCTGAAAGCATTTTTCTGTGAGTGAGAAATTTTATGCTCTTAGTATAGTATGAAAGATTATAAATTATACCCAAACTAAGAAACAAAAATTCACTGTTATGAAGTCATCTTTAACTGCCCCTGTGGGTTTCTGAGACTGTAAATCCTTGTGGCAGCAGAAAATCTCCTCTTTCTCTTATGGGGCAGTGGTAGATTTGAACTGCTGACCATGCAGTTAGCTCAACTGGAAATCACTAATTGTAACCAGTACTGCTTATGTGGCTTACATAGGTTACTCTTTTAATAGACATCTGTATCTGCCTAAACAATTTGTATATTAATATATATCCTAAATGTTTGAGGACTTGAAAATCATTAGTGTAAACAACTTGCTGATATTAATAGTTTCTGCCCTACGTAATTAAGGCCCTTAGTTAGTGCACTCTTGTTCTAACCTAAAAGTTAGCAGTTCAAACCCACCCAGTAAAGCCTCAGAAGCAATGCCTCCCCATCTGCTTCCATAAAGACTGCATCCAAGAAAACCCTATAAATCAGTTCTATTCTGTAACGTTGGGGTCTTCACAATACAGAATCACCTTGTTGGGAAAACTTTGATTTTCACTCACAGCTACAATGTTGATTCTAACTCCCAGTGACCCCATAGGTCAGGCGAGAACATTGCCCTGTGAGTTTGGGAGACTGTGACTCTTTATGGGAGTAGAAATCCTGATCTTTCTTGTGAAATGACTAGTGGTTTTGAACTTCTGACCGCAAAGTGAGCAGCCCATTGCATAACCGCCATGTGCCACCAGTGCTTTACAGTATGGTTTGATGGCCATATAAATTCCTTTTTTACCGTAAAAATTTCACATGAGGTTATCATGAGTCAGAGTGATGAAACTTCTAGCACTATTAAGGATTGAATAGGTAGGGCATATCTTCAACGTAGCCCACAAAATTCAGACCTTGCCACCAAGGTCTCTGGCAGGCAAGGAGGTGCACATTTTCTCTCAGCAGCTGAAATGTGAGACTTCTCCTGTAAGCATTTATCATTCTGCAGAAGTGTCTTCTGACTTACTGTGTGTCTCTGCAGCTCTTCCTTCCACTCACATAGGGACTTCTAGTTACACCAGCCACTGGTATTACTGGGGCTCCTTCCTAGATTAATAAAGAATATTGGAGTCACTGGATCAACATATTTCTACTATGAATCCTGTTTTAAAAACCACTAGTGATTATAGATTGGGCTGCTAGCTGCAAAGTGGGCAGTTCAAAACCACCGATAACCCACTGGAAAAGAAGAGGCTTTCTACACCCATAAAAAGTTAAGAGTGTTGGCAGGAAGGAGAGAGCAGGGGAAGAGGGGAAGGGATGGAAAAGCTGATGCTAGAGACTCGAGGGAAAAGGCGGATGATTGAAGAACCATAATAGCAGCGGACATGTCAAAGTGCCTGGCACAGTATGTCTATTTATGTATTGGGAAAAGTGATGTACGAGCCCTCAATAAAATGATTTAATTAAAAAAATATCAAAGGTTGGTGGGGTGGGGGGAGCGGGGTGGGAGGTGAAAAGATGAAAAACTAATGTCAAGGGCTCAGGTGGATAAAGCAACTGGTTTGAGAATGATGAGGACAGCAAGCATGCAAAGGTGTTTGGCACATTATATGTGTGTATATATGGATTATGATAAGTGATATATGAGTCCCAAAAAATTATTTTAAAAAAGTTAGTCTCAGAAATCCACCAGGGCATCTTTCTCCTGTTCTTTAAGGTTATTGTGTCAGAATCGATTTCATGAATATGAGTGAAAGAACATTAAAGTACTTACCTAGGCTTTCTGACTCTGTGAGACTCCTTAGAGCCCACTCTCTCCCTGGTTCACATTGGTTCCATTTAGAACAGAATAATTCTATTCTACAGCTCAGTAGAACCTGCTGAGATTTCTTTCCTGCATGCATCAATCTCTCTGAGATAAGCCACTATTCAATGTGTCTCTAACCTCAATTTTGACAACTGTGGGAAATTTCCAGCCCAAACATTTATTTATCACCAAATAACAGAGTGTTATCATGTCTTGACATTTTACACACTTGAATTTCTAAGCTTTACCCCACGGAGCAACCTGGCAGAGTATATACATGGCTGTATATACATTATATACATTAAGAAAGTATAAACATTAGGAAAGTTTTCTTAATGTACCTTAGAGAATTCTTAGCCCATGGGAAGAAAACTTCAATTCATTTTGCTCACCTGAAAAGTAATTATGGACTTCTAAAATAGTATCCAATTTTTAAAATCCTCATTAGAAGAGCAAATATGAAAATATTCCTATAAAACTTGGAAATGCTTCTTAAGCAAAAGTATCATAATATGAGTCTCTTGTTTCTCAACATATCCTCCTAGATCTACACATCTCCAAAGGTGGTATTTCTCTAATTCTTCTCTGAATAATTCTGTGTTCTTGTGTTTATACCATATCAAAACAGTAATTTGGGAGTCCTCAAGGCACTCCCATCAGTTTCCTTTGAAATATTGCTTGAATTGGGGGAATGAAAAATGTCTGAAGGAGCAGGATCAAGGTTGTAGCATGAATGGGAGAAAGTTTCTCAGTGAAATTCTTACAGGATAGCTCTGATTACTGCCAAAGACTAAGCAGGTACCTTGTTGTGAAGGAAAACATAATCCCGCTGCACAATTTTTCTAGCCTTTTCCTTTCCAATATAGTTTTAAATTTTCTGAAATTTTCCAAACAGGCTCCCATTATCATCCTGTTATCTTCTTCAAAAGTCTATCAATGTTATTCTTCAGGAAGGATCCTCGCCACCCCTCCCCCCCAAAAAAATAGTCGTCATAGTCATTTGATGTCAAAGGAGCCAGCCTCCAAAATTAACATGAGGCGTTTGGTAGGCGCAATTGCATGGCAATGATGATTTAATTATCATAGTAAAGTCATAGCATGAGAACGAGAGAAATAATAGAGTCAAACGCATATCATGGCAGCATGCTCACTCACCTCAGCCCTGCTTGGTGGCCCACGTGGAGTGAGAGAGAACTTTGCTACTAACCAAGGCTTTTTAACTTCATTTCTTAGGATGTGTAAACCCCAAACAACAGGAAAAGATATGTGTTCAAAGAGAGAGTGGTGCTGTAGGTAATAAAATGTTGGGAGGGATAATCTAGGGGCACACACAAGAAGAGAGGAATGTTACTGGGGTCTCCATCTGATAAGATGGGAGAACTCAAGATTCCTGATGGCGGCAGCCTAACCCTAGCTGCCCTGGGGCTGGAGACTTATTTATCCAAAGTTTTCAGGGACAATGACCCATCATCCTTACAGCAGGGAGTCAGTCTTATCTTTTGTGTGAGAGAGGAAGGTCTCTGGATAGCTGAAACCTTTAGGAAGAATATCTATAAGCTTCTGACCTCCCACCAGATACTGGCAAATGGTTACTAATATTTGTTTAATGTCTTGGAGTGGATTTAAGTGTGGAGAAGTCCTTTCTTTGACATTTTGAGACAAACTCTCTGGTTTGAATGCTATTGACTCAGAAGATCCCCTCAAATGCCAGAGTTTCCATTGGACCTTTTTTAATAAGACACCCTAACAAAACTAAGGTAGGTGTATCACTGAAAGAATCTTCAGCCATCCATTGATCACAGAGACATGGTTCTAGCATGGTGTATTTGGAATATGTGCAAGCATGTATGAACTGGAACCCCAGTAGCATTTGGACTTACTCTCTTATTTAATTAATTCTCTAAGTTGAATATGTTGAATAAGCCAGGCTAAAATAAGTGTCCATTATGTTTTAACCTCCCCATTTCATGATATATATTCAATTAACTTTATCTTCCAAATCTAAGTGAAGTAAAAATATAATATTCCTGATTACAAATTGAACTTTAAGGAATTATATTGCCATGGTACTAAAAATGTCATCATCAAGTCATGCTATTTTTGTTCATTCTGACACGCTAAGGGCCACAAAGCCACAATCAAGTGGCTGATGCAGGACTGGACAGTATTTTGTGTAGTTGTCCTTAAGATTTTCACAAGTTGGGATTGACTCACCAGCAGCTGAAAGCAATTGCCTACACTTCTATGAGGGTTGGGCAGGGCCAGTGATGGAAATCTCACCTTCCACCAAGGAAACTGGAGTGATTAGGAACAATATACCTCAAGGGTATATCTGTCTATCTGTCTACACATGGAGATGTGTATGTTGCTCTGGTATTAAACAGGTTTCAGCAGAGATTCCAGACTAAGATATCCTAGGAGGCAAAGTCTGCTATCTATTTCCAAAAATCATCTAGCAAAAGTCCCATGGTTCACAGTAGATTGAGTCACACTGTTCATGGAACGGAACCGTTTAGGGCAACATTTTGTTTACTTGTGCATGACTCAACATGGATTAGATGTTTCCATGCTTCAGGAGTGATTCAACACTAACTAAAAACAACAGCAAGCTTAATTGGCAGACATTTATGTGTTGTAACCCGGGGACAAGAGTGAGATGAGGCCAGATACTTCTGAATATATTGACACCCTCCCACCACCAAATGGATCCCAATTCAGTTTTTCAAACCTATAAAGGCATCCTTTAACACCACCTGTGAGGTAGAATTGATACACTTCAGCTCTATCATTCCTTATATCTGTGAAAATTACAAATCCGAAGTTTACAAATCTGTATTCTGCATTCCTTATTATAAAGAAAGAAGACCCACTAAAATATAAACCAATTATATAACTATTATTCAAATTTACACCAACCCCTAAAACCAATTATGAGGAAATTGAAGACTTCTAACAATTTCTTCAGTCTGAAATTAATCAAGCACAGACCCAGGAGGCACTGATGATTACTAGCATCTAGAATGTGAACATTGGAAACAAAGAGGAAGGTTCCATCTTTGGAAAATTTAACCTTAGTGATAGAATGAATCTGTAGACCGCACGATAAAATTTTGATCAGAGACTTATTCATTACAAATATCTTTTTTAAACATAAATGGGAACTATACACAGAGGTCCCACCAGTTGAAATATATGGGATTTAGACCAATCGCATCTGTCAAAAAGATGATGGAGAAGTTAAATATCACCAGGCAAAATAGGACCTATAATTCAGGTGTCAATCAAAGATACTAAGGTTATAATCAATTCTATATGAATTTAGAAACTATCTCAATTACAGGCTTCTTGCATTGAAATTGATTACCAGAAATGTTGTGGTAAGACAACACATATGAAGAACACAACAGGTATTTTGAGAAAGGGAGAAAGAAAAAAATCAAGGATTTTGAAACATGTATTGCCAGGAAAAAAATTCTGAGAGTTGCTCTAGAGATTAGAGTATTTAAAGCAAATTGAAGATATGATGATATGAACAGAGAATGCCTAAGGGATGTTCAAAAAGCCAAAGTAGTATAAAGAAATGTGCAAAGAGGTGGAGGTAGAAAAACAAAAGGGAAGAACACATTCAGCATTTCTCAAGGTGAAAGAAATGAAGAAAAAATTCATATTTGTTTCAGTATTGAAGAGTTCTATAGACAAAATCCTGAATTATGCAGGAGGCATCAACAGAACGTGGAAGGGATCCAGTTCCTGTAACCAAAAAGAATTGTTTGATATTCAACCATTTCAAGAGGTAGCTGTGGCAGTCATGTGCTTATGTTAATTTTATGATTGAAATGTAGGGGTGGAGTCTAGCCTGTTAATCTGGAGATAGCCATTGAGTAGCCAATGAGGCCTCTATGTGGGCATGGCTTTCTCCTGATACTTCTGGGAAATCTCGGGATATTTCCCTCATGAAGGTGAGAAGCTATCTTCTCTAGTTGTTAGGAGTTAGTCTTAGAGACGATGAATCACAGACAAGACAAGATGGCAGCGTCCGAGAAGCTGGAGGATTCAGCGGTGAGATCACTCGGCTTTGCCCTGATGGAGCCAGACCTCTGAAGCTGGGGCGGCCAAATGGAGACCTCTGCCAGCGATGAGTTACTTCTGCTGTTGATGGACCCTGAGCCCTGGAAGCGAGGAGCCATGTGGAGACCCCTGCCAGCACTGGGATTCTGCGCCACTGACCTGTGACTTCGTGAGTCGGAAGGAGACTTTATAGACTGATTTTGGGCGTATGGGTTAATATCAGACTTATGACTTTGAACTGGATTGGGCTGGGATGTTTTCTCAATGTCCTGTTCCTATTGTATATAAACCTTTCCCTATATCTATATGTGTGTCTTTGAAATTTGTTCCTCTAGCCTGCCCAGACTAACACAGTAACATATGCTCAGGAAGCAATGGATTTGAAGAGAAAGAACCAAGCTGTCCTGAAGGCACTGACGAAATGCAGAACTCCCAGAATTGGCAGAGTGCCATTATAAATGTTTCAACAAGCCAGTGCTTTGCTAGAAGTACTCATTCATCACTGCCAAAGAATTTTGGAATATATTTGGTCAACTAACTAAAAAATATCCACAATTGTGCACTGTTCAAAGAAAGGTGATCCAATGGTAGGTAGAAATTATCCAATAATATCAATGTCCCTTCAAAGTCAATTTTGCTAAAGATATGTCAAAAACACATACAGCAGTAAATTAACAGGGAGAAGTCAGAAATTCAAACTGGATTCAAAACAGGACATGGAAAGAGCAATAATATTGCTGATATCAGAGGAATCTTGCCTGAAGCAAAAATGTGAAAAAAAAATTTTACTTGTATTTTATTGGGCATTCATTGGCTGCTTGGATCATGAAAAATTGTGGATAAATTAAGAAAAGCAGGGATTTGGAAACAATTAAGTTCATGTAGAACCTGCACATTGACATTTCATCATATTTATTCAATCTGTATTATGAGCAAATAATCCAAGATATTTTACCATCTGAAGAAGAAGGCAGCCTTAGGATTTTAGCGTCATTAATAATCTACAATATGCACATGACACATTGCATGAAGAACTTATTGATAAAGTTCAGAGACTGCAGCATTCAGCATGGGTGGTAATTCAATAGAATTAAACCAAGCAGTGCCGCCGCGTCCGCCCAGAGCCCACTCTGCTTCCCGACCCGGCCGTGCCCCTCGCCCCGCTGCCATGGCCACCTCCCCGCAGAAGTCGCCCTCGGTCCCCAAGTCCCCCACTCCCAAGTCGCCCCCGTCCCGGAAGAAAGATGACTCCCTCTTGGGGAAACTCAGCGGGACCCTGGCTCTCAGGAAGAAAGCCAAGGAGGTCTCCGAGCTTCAGGAGGAAGGGATCAATGCCATCAACCTGCCCCTCAGCCCCATTCCCTTCGAGCTGGACCCGGAGGACACTATGCTGGAGGAGAACGAAGTTCGAACCATGGTGGACCCAAACTCCCTCAATGACCCCAAACTACAAGAGCTGATGAAGGTGTTGATTGACTGGGCTGGTTGGAGAAAGAATTATTGTGAAAGACCTAGCGGAAGACTTATATGACGGACAAGTGCTGCAGAAACTTTTTGAGAAACTCGAGTGTGAGAAGCTGAATGTTGCGGAGGTCACCCCAGTCCGAGATCGCCCAGGAGCAGAAGCTGCAGACGGTCCTGGAGAAGATCAATGACACCCTGAAACTGCCCCCGAGAAGCGTCAAGTGGAACATGGACTTTAACCATGCCAAGAGCCTGGTAGCCATCCTGGAACTGCTGGTTGCTCTCTCCCAGTATTTCCGGGCGCCAATCCGTCTCCCAGACCACGTTTCGATCCAAGTGGTTGTGGTGCAGAAAGGAGAAGGGATCCTCCAGTCCAGGCAAATCCAAGAGGAAATGACTGGTAACACAGAGGCACTTTCTGGAAGGCATGAGCGAGATGCCTTTGACACGCTGTTCGACCACGCACCAGACAAGCTCAACGTGGTGAAAAAGACACTCATCACGTTCGTCAACAAGCACCTGAATAAGCTGAACCTAGAAGTCGCCGAACTGGAAACCCAGTTTGCAGACGACGTGTACCGGGTGCTGTTGATGGGACTCCTGGAGGGCTACTTTGTGCCTCTGCACAGCTTCTTCCTGACCCCAGACAACTTCGAGCAGAAGGTGCTGAATGTCTCCTTTGCCTTTGAGCTCATGCAAGAAGGAGGCCTGGAAAAGCCAAAGCCCCGGCCAGAAGACATCGTCAACTGCGACTTGAAGTCCACGCTGCGGGTGCTGTACAACCTCTTCACCAAGTACGGGAATGTGGAGTGAGGGACCCACTAGGGTCCCCCCTCGTGCCGCAGGCAGACCAGACGGCCCTCCAGAGCACCTTCACCTGCTATGTTTGACTCCTGCCTCGCACTCTCCCCACGGCCAGCTCTGCCAGAGATGCTGGCCCAGACCTCCCCGAGCCTGCGCACTGACCCCTCCTGGGGGCTGGCTTCAGATCCCCAGGGCCTAGTTTTGAGACCCAGTTTAAGCAAAAGCTAGATGCCGTAAGCGGAAAATAAAGACAATAAAGCCAAAAAAAAAAAAAAGAATTAAACCAAAATGAAACTCTAGTTAACATTGTGAGATATGAGAATTTCACAACAATTCAAACTGCTCCTTGTGAGGAACCTGTATATGAACCAAGAGACAATGGCTTGATTTCAACATAATAAGAAAATACTGAATGCTTTTTCCCCCCATACTGTATCCAGATTTATCAAAAACATTTTAGGAAGACTTTCTTTTTCTTTTATTCCCTCTTATTAACTTCCCATTTTCTTTCAACTCCCCTGAATTACTGTACTTTCAAGGAACAACTAATTCAGTTACTATCTCTAGGTGTATTAGGGCTGACTTTTCACCATACTTATTCTATCTGTATACTGAGCAAAGAATCAGAAAAATTAGACTTTATGAAGAAAAAAGACATAAAAGACATCAGGCCGTATGTGATGAGGCAAACTTGTTTGCTGAAAGAAAAGGATTTGTAGCCCTTACTTGGACTGTCAAAGAACATAACCTTCAACATGGACTACAACTCAATGTAAAGAAAACAAATATCTTCACAAACCAGAAAACAACATGCAACATAACCATAGAAATGATTGCAGTTGTCAAGAATTGCATTTTAATTAGATCCTCAATGATGTTCATGGAATTAGCAGTCAACAAATCAAAGACCGTATTGTAATGGGCAAATCTGTTTAACAGGGAAGGACATCCATCTCCAGAATATGTGTCCATACCAGTAAGAACAAAATGCTTCCCTTTGCATGGTGAAAGTGCTCCTGTCTAATCAACTTGCCAACAGATTGAAGCTCGATCTCCCAGAGGAGATCCCACATCACAGACTTAGTACTGTCAGTCCCTACTGCGGGAAAACTGGGTACTCCGCTGTGGCAGTAGCCAAGTCAGCCTTGGAGAGTGGAAGTTCATGATACTGAGTCCACCAATCATCTCTAACCCTGCCGTCTTTTTCATGAGCCCACTTCAAAAAGACAGAGTGGCTGGGAAAGAGGATGATTGTTTCCACGGAACACATCATCCAACCCACTTGATTGTTAACATCCTTCTATTCAGAGATAACTATTTGGAGATCATTCACATGAGACACAACTATCCTTTCTTCTTTGACCCATTCAGAAAATTCTATCCACATACGTCTTTCCTGACACTTCCATTACTCGTTTTCAATCACATTCCCTTCAAGTACTTGAAGCCAAACCACTGCAATAGCCCATGAATCACTATATAACCTCACAACTGTCATTTAACCTTTCAAACAGAATAGACAACCAGGCGTATTGCTTGAAGTTGTGCCCTTAGGGAGGGTTTCCCTTCACCAGTGTCCTTCAGGAAGTTCCCCGAAAGGATACATGGTGCTGTTGCTGTCCATTTTCCCAGTGGTACCTGCATAGATTGCAAGACCAATGGTGAACCCAGCATGAGTTTTCCCACACACACTCAGACATCCAGGGTACCAAATTTGTACTACCACTATTGGAGACCATTGAACTTTGGGTCTAGAAAATTAGATTCCATGTAAATATTTATTGAGATTTAATAGAAGATAAAAACCACATGTCATGTAATTGAGCATTTGGGTCTATTAAAATCATTGACATCCACTTATACTTATTGGCTGTTACTAATCCGACAAGTATTTCGGTAGCAACGACTAGAATTGTGCTGATGCAACAAGTAGGCTCTCGGCTATGAATCAGAAGGCTGATGAAGCAAGCCCACCAGCATCTGTGTAAGAAACAAAACCGGAAATCTATTTCTCTAACATGCAGAAGCAGGATGACGCTATGGAGCAACTCCACTCTGTCACACAGGGTCCCTATGAGTGAGAAACAAGCCAGCAACAGCAGCATGATCCCCGAGTGGGGCAAATGACTAAGTTCACTACTGCCCTAAAGGTTAGCAGTTTGAACCCACCCAGAGATACTTGGAAGAAAGGCCTGGTTGTGAAAGTGCCCTGTGAGTTTCTGAGACCATACCTCTTTTTTTTTTTAATTTAGGCATCACTGCCCTGGTGGTGGGAGTAGGAGGCCCAGCCTTTGCTTCTGTGAGCGGAAATTGAACCTCCATCCCAGTGGGCCGCAGGAGACCATAACTCTTTGAGGGTAGAACATCTCCTCCTTTCCCCCATGGAGAGGCTGGTAGTTTTAAGCATCTGACCTTGAGGGAAAGGATAGTCATTCCCTCATTCTAACAGGGAATAGGAAATTTTAATCTGAGGTTGGAGTTAGCGTGTTGAATTTGGTAGAAAGAATTCTGTTTCAGTTGAAGTTTGCAGAGAAAATGGTACCTCGTGACGTCAGGGGAGTTGGCATCTCATCATGTAGAATCGTGGTCAATATGTTCCTGTTGTAAGGTGCCATCAAGTCAGTTCTGACTCTCAGGAACCATCTGCCCAGCAGAAGTACTGCACAGTTCCTCTGTCCGAGCCCATTGTTGCAGCCACCATGCTACTCCTCCTCTTCAGTCTGTAAGATGAAGTCTCTTCATCCATCTGTGTGATATCAGTGATAGCGTTTTATAGTTTGAATTGATCATGAGCAAAATATTGAATGATGCAGGAAGCATCATGAGAAAAGGGAAGAAAGTAACACAGAGAATCACTGCACCAAATAAAACTGAGAATATTTAGCCAGAGTATGCTCCTCCCAGAGCAACACATTAGAAAGAAAGGAGGACACGTGATCAAGAGCAGGTGGTACTGAAGGAAGAATTCCATGCTGCAATGAAGGCAGTAGTGAAGAACAAGATTCTCCAAATTGAGAGAAACCAATCAAAATGTTTCAATTATCAAATGAAGCACTGAAGCAGACCCTTGTCTAGCCCAAGAAATTTGAAAGACAGCTAATTGGCCAAATGACTGGGAGAGTTCCATATTTGTGCCCATTCCAAAGAAAGGAGACCCAAGAGAATGCAGAAATCATCCAGCAGTATCATTAATATCATATACAATTAAATTTTGCCGAAGACTTTTCAACAACAGTTGTAGTTGTACATCAACAGGGAGGAGATAGAAATTCAAGAAGAATTCAGAGGAGTCCCCTATGCTTTTCTTGGGAGCTTTTCTGATGCTAATGAATAAAACTCATGGTTTGGTTGCCTTCATGAAGAGATCCCTGAAGATATGGGTGCTATAGCAAAATGTCAGGAAGAAACTAGATGGTGCCAGACTATTAGAAAGAATAGCATCTGGTGTCTGATAGGATTGTCTTAAAGCAAGCAGCCACCTAAGCATGGTGTCAACTAAGTCCACATGAAAGGAGCACACCAGACTGTGTGAGCCGAGGATTGTAAATAATAAAGCCCAACGCCTAAGGAAGGAATGGTATCAGAGCTGAAATTGTGAATAGCAGGTTTGTAAATGGGTAGGGATAGTAGTGGAAACCCAAAAACCATTTGCAAGGTCCTTACGTAGATCTGTAGACAAATTGATCTGTCTTGAAGAAGTAAGACCAGACTGCGCCTTTGCGGCAAGGTTGGCAAGGCTTCATCTTACGTACTGTGGGCACATTGTCAGGTGAGACCAGTCCCTGGAGAAAGACATCATGTTTGGCAAAGTTGAAAGGCAATTGAAAAAAGAAAGGCCCGCACAAGATGGATTGACACAGTGCCTGTGTCAATTGTGAACAATTGTGAGGATGGTACAGGACCGTGCAGTGGTTCCTTCTGTTGAGCATTGGGTCTCGATGGGCTGGAACTGACTCAATGGCATCTAAGAAAAACAACAACACACATGAATTAAACTTCTGGAGAATCCCCTCTGATCATAATTGAAAAATGTGAATAGCCTTGTTATCAGACAGAGAACATTGTAAAGTTGTTATGGCAGATATAGTTAGGTTAAAATGTATTGTCTTATCATTTGATTTCCCTTTCGACCTATTAAAAATTGTTACAATTTCCTTACAAATCTGGCTAGACCAGAGGATGTACACTAGTACAGACAGAAACTGAAAACATAGAGAATCCATGACAGCTGACCAGTGGTGAGAGGAGTGATACTGGGAGGGTGGAGTGAAGGGGTAAGGGGTAGAAAAAGGAAACCAATGACAAGGATCAACATATAAGTCCTCCCTTGGGGACAGACAACAGAAAAGTGGGTGAAGGGAGGCATCGGTGAATGTAAGATATAACAAAATCAGAATTATTATCAATTACCAAGGGCTCATGGGGGGGAGACAGGGAGTGAGAGGAAAAATGAGGAGCTGATACTAAGGGCTCAAGTAGGTAGCAACTGTTTTGAAAATGATAATGGCAAAAAATTACAAATGCATTTGACCCTGGATTTATGAATGGATTATGATGAGTTGCACAAGCTCCTAATAAAATGATTTAAAAGAAAAAAAAATATTTCAATTCTAAAAAACTGAATGGGAAATACTTGTGAATTAAAGCTCTAGTAAATCCTCTCTGACCATAAACCACAGATGTGAATAGCATTTCTATTGTGCAGAACATATAGCAAAGCGGATTATTGCAGATGCAGTTAGTTTAAAATTTAGCACCATATCACTTGATTCCTTTTAAATTTTCTCTAGTTTTTAATATTTTCTGTTTTCTTTTTAATTGAGGTTTTATCTATTTTTGCTTTGCTATTGTTGTTAATTCTTTTTTAAAAAATGTTTTCCTGTATATGAATTTTAGGATAGGTAAATCTATAGACACAGTAACTGGATTAGGGGTTCTTTGCCAGTATGGCAGGAGAGAGGTTGTGTGTGTGTGGGGGGGGGGGCAAGGAACTCATATTGATGAGTACCGGAACAAAGAAAACATTCTACAACTGATTATGGTGATGACTGTACTACCCTCCTTGATCTGATTGAGCTAAGGAATCGTGTGATACATGAATTGTATGCAAATAACACTGTTGAAAATAAACCAAGCATCACTCATTCTTCATCCCCTCCACCAGTCTCTTCTCACTCCACTATAATGCCTGACCAAAAGTATTGATGACCACATGTGGGTCATGTGGCATATAAATGGGAGTTGAGGCAAAGTGTCTCAGGGGGGGTGCAATAGTAATCATCACACATTTTTGTGGCACTTTCTTACACATCCATGCCCTCATTTAACTTTTGAGCAGTTTTGAGAGAGAAACAAGGAGCTCTCACAATGCACTTGATTGGCTGCTAAAAGAAAGATTGGCTGTTCTAAACCAGCCAGATGCTCCTTGAGAGAAAGACCTGCTAATCTATTTCCATACAGATTACAGCCAACACAATTCTATGGAACAGTTTTTCCCGCCCCATAAAGTCATGATGATTCTGAGTCTGCATTGATTTGAGGGCATGGAATAATAATTCAGAGAGATAGACACTGCAGATTTTTTTTTATTTTGCTCTCTGTGCATGAAGGCACATTCTCTGAGAGGTGACAGGGCCGATCCAACACCTTTTGGAGTCAGAAGGGACCCGTTTCATCTACAGGAATGTCAAAGTGTGCCACAGGGTAGGACTGCCATGGATACAAAAGAAATGGGACCCCTTGATTTTCCTAAATCCTTAACATCAGCATAAACAGCAAAATGATAGTGCCTTCGTGAGCAATGCTTCAAAGAAGGATGAGCTTTTAGGTGGCATCGTAATTATAAAAACCTTCTGAACAGTCCTAGGTAACTCATCTGCAGATAGCATTGGGAAAGCAGCACTCAGTTGCTATGGCTTTGAATGCTAATATGGGTTTCTGTTTCTCCTCCTTTGTATATGCTAGGGCCCATCATCCCCAGTATGAAGAGGCTTAGGTAGTTGTGTGAACCTCTGACTCCTGTTACTTCCAAGGGCAGCCTTAAGGTCACATTGTTACCCACCAGTCTACTGCCTCCTCTCTTCTCACCCTGCAGGGTCCCGCACTGTCATCTGTCCAAGCAGCCCACACTGTCATCTGTCTAAAGCTGCCTCCAAATTTCAATGCAGATGAATTTCATCCAGGCCATGTAGTACAGCAGTTTGAAAATAGCAACATACACAGAAAAAATGTGAGATCATTCTTACAAAAGACATTTATTAGATTCTAACATTTTCTGCACAAGATGCTGAAAGATGGTTGATCTAAGGCTATGGATAATGAAACATTTAAAATAAAATTTAACACCCCAAAATTTAATATATCTGTGCACTGCAAAATGCAGAAGGCAGAAAACACGCATATGTGTGTTTCTCTTATTTATACTATTAGAAAATGAAATCTCCCAAACCAGGGGCCCTATCTGCTACGCTTTCTTTATCTTTTTTCAGCACCAAGAGCATTAAAACCAAATAAATACAATTCTCTGATTCAATACAGAAAATCAGTCTGTTTAAATGAAGAGAGAATTGGTTTGGATTGATGCCTGTGCCTGCTTTATTCTCTGCCAAACACTGCACAGTTAATTCCCTACCAAGAGTGGCCACAAAGATGATATTGCATAGAAAGATTGAATAAAATTAAAAATAGCTCTTTGTCATCATTCTTGACTATTTTACTAGCAGAATAATTAACATGTGATGACAATTTATTCCAAATGTGGCCATGTGTAATGTTTGTTGAAACTCAACTAAAAACATCATGCCTTAAAATGCATAAAATATTTATTTTCAAATGCAGGTATTATGTTTCAGAAATTATTTAATGGAGGCATTACTTAGTATGTTTTGCAAAGGAGAGATTGCTAATAAATTTTCAATGATTCCTTCTCTTGAAAGAGTTATTTTTCCCTTAACCATATAAGAAGGAGATATTCTGTTCTATATTTTAGATGAAATTCTTCCTCATCTATCTAAAAATGATGAACATGCCTAAAAAGTCAGCCTTCTAGAACATTCTTGTCTAATGAAAGAGACTTTGAGCTCATGTTCTTAAGTTGTAGCATGTAAAGATACATAAATTTCTAAAAGCTGAGGAGCAGACAAATCTGGAGTTAAGGGTGTTCTGTGAGACTCTTCAGAAACAACGAACAATATGAAAAACAAAAGAAGACACTGGACCATTATAGATTATTATAAAGAGAAGGAAGATACATTGATGAACCAGTGCATGAAACCTCATGAGATGCACCTATAAAATAAAACATTTGGAGGCAATGGGGAAAGTTACATGCATGTTTGATGATAGAGAATTTGTTAGTCTAGGTAGACTAGAGAAACAAATTCATATATACTCATATGTAAAGAAGAAAGCGCTTTAGACACAAGAGCAATTGCATACTAAGAAAATATCCCAGCCCAGTACAGATCAAGTCCGTAAGTCCAATATTATCCCATATGTCCAATACCAATCTATAAAGTCCTCTTCAGACTCACGGAACACATGCAATGACACTGAACACTGGAAGATCACAGACCAGTGGCTGGGAAGTCTTGTGGATCCAGTGGTGTTGTAAACATTTCAGTGCTGGCAGTGGTCCCCATGTGGTTCCTCCAGCTCAGGGCATTAACATAGTGTCATGGGTCTTCTCGAAGGGGATGTCTTGCAGGGAGTGAGTATAAGGCTAAACTTCTTCTCTTCACTCTTACTCCTCAAATTGACACCAGATTAAGTAACTACCACATCGGGAATCTGTTAATTTTGATGATAGAGAATATGGATATGTCTTGCATGATACTTTTGTGACAGGGAGGAGACACAGGGTTTTGAGCCTCTTCTCTCTCGGTTCTTGTCTCACTCTCAAGAAAGAATTCAGGTAAGGGACAGGATTCAGACCAGAGTCAGAGAAAACGTTCGAACAGAATGAGTGAGTTTATTGAAGAGTGTACTTGGCTGTGGATTGCCAAATTGCCCCTGGCTAATGTAGGGGCTGAATAGAAGGTAGAACTAGATAGACTTTTTATTTCACAGATGGTGGATCTTCCATTATTCGCTAGCTTCTGGTGGATCTTCTCCTATTGGCTGGCTTTCTGTAGCATGTCTTCCCTTTCCAGGTTGGTGTCTCCTATACCCCAAAGTTCATGCTATGTCCTTGTCACCAGGTCACTGAAACCAAGAGTCAATTAAGACATTAGAAGAGTAGCTTGAACATCCTGTCTTTCCCCACCCCTACTCTTCCACTATGGTCCTCAGTTACCATTGATAAAGAATGTTCCTTATGTGCCCTTCACCTTCTTTTGTGCCAGGGAGAAATGGTGAAAGTGTGCTACCACTTGCCTTCGATTTTAGGATTCCTTTCATTGTTACTATCTCTCCCAAGTTGCCCAGTTCTGTCTCATTAATATTTTCAAGTTGAATAAATAGGAATCCAAAGAGGAATAAATAATTCAGTGAGAAAGAGTCTCCACAGAGCAACACCAGAACATAATGTAATGTCCATACACTATCAGCAGGAAAAGGTCAGTGTCAAGTATTCTGTTTTGCAATATTGCCATGGAATACTCCACAGGCCATGATGCATATTTATCCATTGTCCTGCAGTAAGCATACCTGCCCCAAAATAGACACCCCTCTAGATACAAAGATACAAGGATGACGAAGGACCTCAGGCCTACCCCTGCCCACTGGCTACTCAGAGAAGTCACTATCAACACTAAAACAAATTTGAGGGTGAAAGGACTTGTGCTAGTAATAATAATTCCATCAAAAGAAAAACTAGAACCAAAAAAACATTGCCATTGCATTCATTGCGACTCATGGCAACCTCATAAATCACATTATGTGAAAGATTTCTCATCTTTCTCCCTGAAAACAACATAGGCTTGCACTGCATACCTTGTGATTAGCAGCACAATTCTTACCTATAAAGTTCCTCATTGTATTTGAAGTATTTATTAGCAGAGGCTGAGGGAAATATAGGGGGTGTTGACCAATCCAGGGAATAACAAGTAATCTGAAATTGATGGTGAGGAAGGTATAGGATGCCTAGTGATGATTGATCAAGAGCAATGTAGCCAAGAGAAATTATTAAAACTTGAATGAAGGCCGAACATGATAGTGGGACAAGAGGAAAGTAAAATGAAATAGAGGAAAGAGCTAGGAGACAATGGGCATAAATAGTGATCTAAATACAGACATATACATATGTAAATATATTAATATATAGTGATAGAGATATAGATGTATGTACGTATATTTATATGTTAAGTATTAAAGTAGTGGATGGATACTGGGTCTCTACTCAAGCTTTCCTTCAATACAAGAACGTTTTGTTCTAATAACACAACTTTCCATGATGCTCACTTCCTGACAAAATCACTGAAGAAAAAATGAGTGCATAAACAAATGTGGTAAAGAAAGGTGATGTTGCCCAGCTTTCAAAAGATGTGGGGTTTTAAAGCTTGAAGATAAATAAGTGTCCATCTAGCTGAGAAGCAACAATGCCCACATGGCAGAAGCACATCAGCCTGTGTGATCATGAGGTGTTGGTGGGATTAGCTGTCAAGCATCAAAGATCCAGAACAAAAAATCATATCAATGTGAATGAGGGGGAGTCCAGAGTGAAAACCCAAAGCCCATCTGTAGACAACTGGACATCCCCTTACATAAGGGTCCCAAAGAGGAGACGAATCAGTAAGGGCATAATATAGCAATGCTGAAACATACAACTTCCCTCTAGTTCTTTAATAATTACCCAATGTAATCATAACCCCAATTCTACCTTACAACTCTCACTAGACCAGAGCATGTAGACTGGCACAGATAAGAGCTGTAAACACAGGGATTCTGGACAAATACCGCGTCCCCTCCCACCCCCCAAAATAATGAGAGAGTAACAATACCATGAGGGGAAAGGAAAGGTGGGAGGTGGAGGAAGGGGGAGCCTATTACAATGATCTGCGGATAAACTCCTCTCAGGGTGATGGACAGCAAAAAAGTGGGTGAAGGAAGATATGGGTCAGGGGAAAAATTATAAATTATCAAGGGTTCATGAGAATGTGGGGGGAGAGGGGAATGAGCTGATACCAAGGGCTCAAGTAGAAAGAAAACGTATTGAAAATGATGGAAACATATGTACAAATGTGCTTGACACAATGCATGTATGTATGTATTGTGATAAGAGTTGCCTGGGCCCCCAGTTAAATGAAAAAAGAACATATTTGTCGCATATAGGTGACGCAATTTTGTTACAGTGGTAGTTTTTTTGGTTAGATATCATTAAGTATGTTCCAATTCTTAGTGACCTTATGTAAAACATAATAAAACTCTGCTCACACCGAAACATGTTTAAGCATGAAAGAAGATAGACTGAAAATCATGCTTTTTTTAAAAAAATAAAATTACATAACTAGAAAAAAATGCTTTTTTTTACACTGACCAGTTATGGACCATCCTATTGAGCAGTAACAAATGAAATACATAGACTGACAATCACAGGGACAAATCAATTAGTTCCAAATGTGTTCTCTTTGGTAGGTGTTTCTGTCTTTTATACCACACTGTTCGTGCTGCCCTAAAGAATGTATTGATTTAAATATGACCATTTTAGGCCTATTTTCTCAGCAAATTTCAGTCTCCAAGTTTTATTTCATGTATTATCCTTGAACTTGCTAACACGTGACAACAATGTGTCTTTAGCCTTATAACTAGCAAAGTGCTCTTTCTAGGTGGAGAAGGCAACTGGTAAAACAAGCAACCAATTAGGAAGATACTCTCAATACTAATATCTTCTCAGTGAAATGCATAAATACGCAAGTATCAACATGTTGTTGTAGACAATGCGTTTTAGCCCTCACTCAGAGAACCTCTTATGGCAAAGGATATTTAAGGAAAGACAAACTAGTGAAAAACTAGCTTTTGTTATTCTTTTGCAAAATATACTTCCTGCCAATGAGTCCATTCTGACGCCCAGAGATCCTGTAGGATGGGTACGAGCAGTACCGATCGATTTCTGAGACTGTCACTCTGGACAGGAGTAAAGCCTTCTCTTACTTCGTTGGTGTCAACTGCTGATTAACAGCACAGCCCAGGCTGCTAAATCATAGACTGTAGCTATATATTTCAATTTCAGTTCAGTGTCCATTTCCTTAAGGAAAAACAATAACTCCATAAGTCAAGCTATTTGAATGTCCAATTAAAAAAGTTTAAAAATGTGTCCCTGTACACATTGAGTTCTCCATACTTATAATCCTCAGGTCCTCTGTGGTTTTGGAAGAATACATATCATTATCTTCCATGAAACAAGCTCTCTCTCTCTTTTTTTTAATGAATCATTTTATTGGGAGCTCATACAACTTCCATCACAATCCAAACAAACATCAATTGTATGCAGGCCACATTTACACACTTACTGCCATCATCACTCTCAAAACATCACAAGCTCTCTTTGGAAAAAAAATAAGCTTTGAGTTTTTGAGACAAAGTTTTCACATATAAAAGGGTGACAGGAATGTAGAGCACAAGGGAATTCCTGCTTTGATGCTCTCCAGCTGCTCCTGTTGTGACTATCTTACACAACTATATTCCTAGTAAAGGGACCCCACCTCTCCTTTGAGATTTCATTAATTTTTTCCTAATATCTTCTTTTCTTTTTCAGTATCCACACTATATTTAGTGATTAACAGATGCTCCTTTAGTCCTCTCTGGTCTATGGCAGATTCTCTACTGGGTCTTCTTTGGACATTTTGAGGACAATTGGGTAGTTATTGTATATCTTTCAATTTGGGCTTGTCTGATGTTTTCGTTATGAGCAAACTGGATTTGGGGGCATGAGAGGGTATCACGTAAGTGACACCTTGCTCATTTTAGAGTATGAGAGGTTAGGGCCCGTGATGTTAACATATCAACCCTAGTTATGTTAACCTTTGTCACTTGGTTAAGATAATATTTACTGATTTCTGTGTTTCAAAGTTAACATTTTTTACCTTTCTTTCCATACTCTATTCTTTCAACACAATACTTGCTCAGTGCAGTCCATACTCCAGGAGGAAAAGATGAATCGCCATTTCCTGGGAGAGGGGTATATCTACCTACAATGTTTGAAATTCCACTCTGAGGAATTTTGGTTCCCCATCCTCAGTTATTTATTTACAAAAGTTGAGTATATTTTATTTATGTCTTATACATGCATATTCAGGACTGTTGTTCTCAGAAGCCATAGAGTTAGCTTCCACATGTAGCAACGCTATACACAACAGAACAATGCACTATCTGGTTCCAAACCATCGTAAGAACTGTTATGTTTGAACCCATTGTTTCAGCCACTGGGCCAAATCATCCCTGGGAAGATTTTCCTCTTTTTCCTTGACCTACTTTCCCAAGCATGATATTCTTCTGTAGGGACTTGTCTCTCCTGATAGCATATTTAAAATACATGAGACAAAGTATTGATATCCTCATTTCCTAGGACCATTCTGGCTGTACTGCTTCCAAAAGAAATTTGTTCTTCCAGCAGTCCATGATATTTTCAATATTCTCCGAAAACACTATAATTCAAATGCATCCATGCTTCTGCAGTCTTCCCTACTCACCGTCAAATTTCCATGTGCCCATGTGATAACTGAAAAGGTCAGGGACATCTTTGCCCTTCAACACTTCAAAGAGATCTTGGGTAGCAGATTCGCCCAAAGTCATAATGCCATATGATTTCTTGACAGCTGCTTCCACGAGAATTAACTGTGAATGGAGCCAAAATGAGATCTTTGACAACTTTTATCTTTTATTCCACTTATCATGGTATTATCTACTAGGCCCCTTGTAAGGATTTGGGTTTTCTTTACATTAAATTGTGATCCACACGGAAGCCTGCAGTTCTTGTTCTTCATCAGCAATTGCTTCCAGTCCTCCTCACTCTCAGCAATCTGGATGTGTCATCTGTATACTGGAGGCTGTAAATAAGTCTTCCTCCAATCCCGATGCAGCATTTTCTTCATAAAATCCAGCTTCACATCCAGACTCATCTATATCCCTCATCTTGTACTTGGGTGACATTCCAATACTGTACTATTTATTTTGATTTCCCAGTAGTTCCAGTTTGGGCCATTGAAAGCTCATTCAAGTTGGTTCCTCTCTTCCAGTGACAAGCCCCCATCATTGTTTTGTTGAAGCCCTTCCTCATTTTCTGGCAGTATCCCGACTTCAAGTTCCTCTTACAGTCTTCCTACCCTAGTTCAAGAATCAACCCTTTCTTCCAGGGCCCCATTTTCTTTGCAGAAGGCTATTTTATAACCAAATTCTGGCAGCTGAGCACAGACTTCTTACAAACTGCAACTCACTAATGAATAATGAAAATAGTAAATAACTAGTTACAAAATAAACCTCACAGATTGTGATATTCTGAGCACATAGGACACATTACAAAGATCACTGACTGGCTTGGAATGTCCCTAGAAACAGATAAACAGGAGACAGGGTGTAGACAGAGGGGATGAAATCAAGTCCTCTGTGTAGCAAGATATCTGTTAAGCACGAATTCATTTAAAGCTTGTTTTGTGAGCAAAATTTGACTTTACCAATAGGTGAAAGGTCTTTTGTCTGTGTTTCTAGAAAAAATAGACATATCAAACCCATGGTTTACCCTGAATCCTGATGACCTGAAATCACAAAGCAGAAAGGAACCTATCCCTTTGCTTCCAAGACTCTAGGGCAGGGTTGGGGAGTCCTTTTTTCTGCCAAGGGCCCATTTCACTGTTTATAACATCGTTCGGGCCATAAGAAGAACTACCCACTTAAATTAGCCTACTGTATTGGAGTCGTGGTGGCATAGTAGTTAAACTTTGGGCAACTGGTACCTGCGATATCAGTACGTCAAAATCACCAGCCAGCTCTGAGGGAGAACGACAAGGGTTTCTACCTCTGAAAGAATTACCACTTCAGAAACTCCCAGGACATTTATATTCTGCCCTAAAAGATTTCTCTGAGTCAGAATAGATTCGATGACAGGGAGGTGGAATTCTTTTGTTTGCTTTTAATATTTAGTCAAACATTTAATTTTGCCACTAATGTGATGGCTAGAACTGCTTCTCTTTGGGGAGACCCGTGATGTTCACCGGTCCAATTGAAGATTTCGCGGGTCCTCTATGACCGCAGGCTGGATGTTCAGCCCTCTGCTTTAGAGCTAAGAAGTAGTCTCTCATGTCTTCCGAGTTTTATCTTGGAAAGAGCATGTGTGCAAGTGCAAATCACGACTTAGCTGACACTTGGTTGGTACTGTCCTCTGGTGGCTATTTATGAGAACTGCATTTGCTGCTCCAGAAATGGAAGTCTACATCTCCTGGATGGAAATTAAGGCATGTCTTCCAGCGGAATAGGCCATTCGACAAGAAGTGAAAATTCCATGAAAGATGGACTCTGACAGATGATCTATTCTAGCATATTTACACTTCCTGTTTGAAAAGTTTCACACTTAAGGGAAAATAACTGCACATTATGAAAAAAGAAACTCCCCAAACTTAGAGAATGAAAGAATGCTTAAAGTGGTCACCGATATTGTTGCCTTGAGCTTTCTGATCTTTGCATGCCTCTTAAGAAACCTGGATGGACATTGCAGCATAGCAGATGGTATGGATAGACACAGGAAAGTGCCATTAGCGTGTTATTGCTAGCTGCTGTCAAGTCAGTTCTGATGGACAGTGTACTTGTCCACTGATAGGGAAAACCCTTCCCATCCCACAAATGCTATATTTGATCTTGAAGCCACTGTGTCCCTCCACCTCACTGAGGGTCTTTCTCTTTTCCCCTGGCTCTCCACTGTACCAGGCACAATCTTCTTTTCCAAGGACAGGTCTCTTCTTTGCACATGAAGTTAAGTCGTGGCGTCATCAGACTAAGGAGTATTCTGCCAAGGCAGATCTGTGTGTTCTTCTGGCAGTGTGTGATATCGATACTATTCTCCATCAACACCTTAATCCAAGTGCATCAATTGTTCATCAGTCTCACTTATTTGTTGTCCAACGTTCACGTACAATTGAAGCTGCACTGACCGGAGGCAAGCACACCCTCGTCTTCCATAGAGATGTGTTGTGCCCGATGCGATGCATCATTTGATCTCTTGACTGCTGCTTCTGTGAGCACTAATTTTGGATCCAGGAAAAATGAAGTTATGACCAACTTCAACATTTCCTCCATTTATCGTGATGTTGTCTTATTGTTGGTCCAGGGGTGAAATTTTAGTTTTCTTTATATGGAGTTTTAATCCATATAAAGGACTGAAGACTTGATCTACATCAACAAGCACTGCAAGTTCTCCTTGCTTTCATCAAATAAGCTTGCATTATTTGCATAACACAGGGTCTGTTTTTTTTTTGTTTTGTTTTAATTAAGCCTTCCTTCATCCCTAAAGCCACGTTTTTCTTCACTTCACTTAGTCCTGGTTCGCAGATTGCTTACTCGGCATACATTGAATGCATATGGTGAAAAAGATGCCTCGTGCATGCCATTCCTGATTTTAAACCCTTATCATGTTCTAATAACTGCCTCTTGGATGTTGGGGCTCCAACGGAGCATGATCAAGAGTTCTGGAATTCCCATTCTTCTCAAGGCTATTGTTATAATCCACTCAGTTCAATTCTTTTGCATAGTTAATAAGACCCAAGGAAACACATTTCTGGTATTTTCTGTTTTTAGCCAAGATCCATCTGGCATCAGCATTGATATACTACATGTAACTTCCTCTTGTGAATCCCAGCTTGAATTTCTGGCAGATCTCTGTCAGGGTCTTGCTGTAACTGTTGTTGAATTATCTTCATCAACATTTTACTTGTATCTAAAATTAATGACATTGTTTGATAATTTCTGAATTATCTTGGGGCACATTTCTTTGGAATGTGCACAAGAATGTATTTCATGAAGTCATCTGGCTAGATAGCAATTTATTGAAACATTTCCATTGGTATTGGATCAACTGGAGCCTGGATCAATTGGATCCTGGAGCCTAATTTTTCACTAATGCCTTTAGTGCACTGGGACTTCTTCCTTCAATATCATGGGTTCTTGGACCTATTGTACCTCTTGAAATGGTGGTGTAGTGGTGAGGCATCTGGTTGCTAACTGGAAGGTTCGCGCTTTGAAATCACCGTCTACTCAGCAGGAGAAAAACAAGGCTTCCTGCTCTGAAGAGCTACTGTCTGAGAAATCCACAGGGCAGCTCTGCCTTCTACTATAGGGTTTCTATCGGTTGAAATCAACTCGGTGGCGGTGAATTTTGGTTTGGAAACGGTTGGATTTTGATCAGTTCTTTTTGGAATTGTGCACTTTGTGTTCCCTCCATTATCTTTTGATGCTTTTTACATCACTATTTAGTTTGCCCACTTCACAGCCAACCATCAAGTCAATGCTGACTTATAGTCCCCTTGTAAGACAGGGTAAAATTGTCCCTATGAGTTGCCTACACCCTAACTATTTATGGGGAGTAAACAGTCCTGTTTTTCTCCCTAGTAGTTGGTTTCAAACTGACAACCTTGAAGATAGCAGGCCACCATATAACCACTCTGCTACGAGGGTTCCTCTATAGTTTGCCCATTGAGTCCTTTGATCCTGTACTTGAGGTCAGGGCTGAAATTTTTCTCCAGTTCATTCTGCTTGAGATATGCTGATCATGATCTGCCCTATATTTCATCCTAATTCTAGGTCTTTTCAAATTTTATTATAATAGTGTAGTCATCTTTAGCTGCCCTTTGAAATTTACCTTTTAGCTCTCTTACTTCATTATTTATCCCATTTGCTTTAGTTAACCTATGCTATAGGGTGAGTTACTGAGCATCTTTTTACATACACCTTTATCTTTTCTTTCTTTCTTTGTTGTATCTTTAATGTCCTTTCACTTTTTTCAAATATGACTGTCCTGCTGTCATCCCAGGACTTTTTTTTTAGGGAGGAGGGACGTCACTGCCCTCTGGTGGGACTGGGAGACCCAGCCTTGCTCCTGGAGAGCTGCTGCTGGATTTGAATTGCCAACCCTGTGGACTGCAGTCCTGCACTCAGCCACTATGCCACCAGGGCTCAGCCCTCATCCCAGAACTTTTAACTTAGGAAAATTAAAAGTGGTCAAAAATGAAATGGAACAAATAAATATGCACAAAATTCTAGGCATTAGTGAATGGAAATAAGCTGATATTGGCCATTTTGGATCAGAAAAACATATGGCTTTTGTGTTAGTCCAAATAAACTAGAGAAACAAGTCCATTGACACTCACATGTTTGTAATCGAGACCTTTATATGAAAGAGTAACTGGATATTAAGAAAACATTCAGATCAAGTCCATCAGTCCATATTAGCCCATATGTCCAATACCAGTCTATAAATTCCTCTTCAGACTCAAACAGCACATATGATGATGCCAAATTCAGGATGACCACAGGCCAGTGGGTGGAAAGTCTCGTGAATCCAGTGGCAGTGGAAGCATCTCAACACTGCCGTGAGTCTCCACATGGCTCTTCTAGTTCCAGGGCTCTGCTTCCATCACCATAGCTCCGTGTGACTTGTCAACAGGAAGATGAAGCAGAGTGTGTGTGTGTGTGTGTGTGTGTGTGTGTGTGTGTGTGCATTCTGGCTCTATGGAGTAAGACAGGAGTCCCCAGAATCCTCAGGACAAGGACATGCCCACACCAGGGTCTCATTGACTGTGACCTGATTGAAAGGCTAGACGCCACCCCTTTCCTCAAATTGACAAGAGATTATATAACTGCCACCATTTTCTGCCCTAAGAATTACAAATTCTGCCCTAGGAATGTCATCACATCCATCATCTGAAAGAACAGTTCAAGATATATTTTGAAATACAGTGCTGTCAGTGGTTACTATAAGTCTACAAGGCAGTCCAATCTACTATTAGTCAGATTTATGTACCAACCACTAAAACTAGTTATGAATAAATTGAGGAAGTCTGCTTTTTTTTAATCTGAAATTGATCCATGTGCATTGACAAGTACTGGCCATTGGAATGCCAAAGTTGGAAACAAGGAGGGAAGGACAGTAGTTTGGAAATATGGCCTTAGTGATAGAAACAAAGTTATAGATTGCTTATATGTAAGTTCAGGCTGAAGTTTAAATTTTTTGAAATATGACCTTGAATATATCCCACCAAAATTTTTAGACTATCTCCACCATAGATTAAATTTGATACATTGAACATTGATAGAACACCTGATCAACTATGAGATAACTATAAGCTTAACCTTCCTTTACACCTTTTTCTGTATGAAACACTATTTTTATATAGAAAGCATATAAAAATACCCATGTGGGTGACAGAAGTAAATTTGGTCAGTATTGAAAAGCAAATTTTAGGTAGATTCTGTGCAATTTCCCCTAGAATTTATTGTGCATTTTTACTAACACTAGGAGCAAAAGAAAGATTGGAAGTGGAATGGCGCTCATTATTCATGTGACAAATTGAACAGTTGTGCACTTGTTAAGACCTTGGTCTCCCACGACCACCAGAGGGCAGTGATACAACAACAACAAAAAAAGACCTTGGCACTGCTGTGGAACCTAGAGATACCAGAAATATATTAAAAAGGCAAAAGGCCCTGCTTTCATGGAGATAACCCTAGGGTAACCTGAAGGCTAAACAAAGAGATATAACCACCATCCCGTTGTAAGGCGTGAGAATGCTTGCCTATGGGTTTTCACTAAAGACTTCCAACTTACGCAATATCCTTGACACCTAAAATACAGATTTCTGACTACCTGATGAGAGCCCAGGTGCCTCCACCTTCTCTTGTGCCTGTCATTTCATGACGCTATGTTCTGCATGCCATAGAAATTAATCTGTCTGCCCCTACATTGTGAGAATTTTAAAGCAGAAACTATGTTTTGTTTCTCTTTGTGGTTAACACGAATCTTAAGCATTGGCAAGAGCAGGAAACAGTGGCATGGAATTTGCATTTTTAAAGGGGCCCCACTGACCAGCACCTGGAATGGGTGCCCTGTACCCATTTCTGCTCTCATTGCTGCACCCTAGTAATTGGTAATTCATCTGCCTTCTTGCTAAACTGAACGTGTCTGTTAGCTTGCAAAGAGCGCGTAGAATGGTCAATCAAACGGAAAATACGCAAAGCAAATTCAACCTCGCCAGTGGATTTGTTTTTGTTTCTTTTCCTGCCATGACTCCGAACAGACAGAAGGACAATCCTCCGCTACTGATCCTCACCTAGCGCTTTGCCGTCAGGAAGACACGTTCCAGTGTGTAGCTCCGTTTGTTTGCTTCGTCGAGTTGCTCGGGCAAAGGCTTACTTTCCCCATTTTTTATAAGCTCACAGTGTGCACTGACTTGTTGAAAAAGAAATTATATAAGAGGTTTATGGGCTTGAATTCAGATGTAATCTATATTCATTGGCATACTGCATTTTTGAATGTTACTATCAGTTGTTCTGTAAAAGTATTTTGTGAACTTTAGTCATATATCGAATACCTTTCTCCAGTATAAATCAAACAAATAAAACATGGCCATCAAGTCGACGCCAACTCATATCAACCCTTACGAAGGGTAGAGATGTGGCTGTGAGTGTCCGAGACTGAAACTCTCTGTGGGAGTAGAAAGCTTAGATTTTCCCTCACGGAGTGGAGTGACTGGTGGTTTTGAACTGCTGAATTTGCGGTTAATAGTCCAACATGTAACCACGACACAGAGACATAGTATCCCTTTAAAATAAATAGATGAAATGTGTGATGGATTGAGAAGCAAATTGTAAACTAGCAGGATTGCGGGTTCTCTTCATTTCCCCACTGGACTTTAATGTGCTGATGATTGTTTAAACTAAAATTGGAATAAATTAATTATTTTCTGAGTATCCATAATAATAAGAATGGGTTGAAGAGCAGTTATAAATAGTGAAATGATACTACAAAAATATAAATGCTGTGAATATACAGAACTAAAAATACTGCTCATTTTTCTTTAAATGAAGCAGTAAAAATTACTATAATCATATGGAACTAAAAATTGGGCCATCTTTTTGAGGGTAAACATTTATAAAAAATTTTAAACATTTCAACCTTCTTTGTAAATGCAATATAAATAGAACATTAGTTATATTTCACTATATTAGTTATAAATCACTAACATATATACACATCCCAATTTCTAATCACCTTTAACAGGAGCTCAATGTCCTCAAAGAAATGAACCATCTTTTCCACCTCTCTTCTGCCCCCACCTAACAGCCACTAATAAATTTTTGTCTAGTCTCAATAGTACATATAAATGAAACATACAAGTCTCTTTGTGATTGATGTGCTTCACTCATTATAGTGTTCAGGAGTCACTCATAGCCTGTCCCAAGACTTTATTTATTTTTATGGTTGAGTAATATTCTACTGAATACAGGTACCACATTTTATTTTCTATTTTCTGGTTTAGGCTCTTTCCATTTTTCAACTTTTATGAATAATGCTGCTATGAACATTGATGTGCAAGGATCTGTTTATGAAGGGTCAGTGGAATCTTTGGGGGGTTGGTTTGTTTTTTGTTTCTGTTTGTTTTGCCCTAAGACTATCTATATAAGATAGGCAGGATGAAAAATCTTGAGGAGAAAACAATGGGACCAACAGTTCTGGGGTGGACATGGGGAAAAGGGGGGCAGGGAAGGAGAATGGGGAGCTAACAAACTCAGAGATAAAGGAACAGCAAGAGATAAAATTGATGATGAGGAAGTTGTATAATGCCTGGTGGGCTTAAATCAAGTTCAATGTATCTGAGAGGAATTATTGAGAGAAAAATGAATGGTGAGTATGAGAGCGAAAGAGGAGGATGGTGAAAGGAAATACAGAAAAAAAATAAGAGGCAAAAGCTATTTATAGTGGTATCGCTATAGGTACATATATATAGGTAAATATACTAATTTATAATGAAAGAAATAGAGATCAATAAACATATATTTATATGTTATTAAGGTAGTTAACAGACTTTGAACCTCTATTCAAGGTCTCCCTTAAGATAAGAACATTTTGTTCTAATAAGTTGGCACTCTTTGATATTCACCATCCCAACAGAATTGGTGAGGACAAAATGGGTGCATAAGCAAATGTGGTGAAGAGAATGGATGGTGCACAGCTATCAAAAGATACAGAGCCTTAGAGGCTTAAGGTTAAACAAGAAGCCATCCAACAGGGAAGCAAATAAGTCCAAATGAAGGAAGCACACTAATTTGTGTGATAATAAGGAATTGATGGGAGCAAGTATCAGATATCAAAATGTCCAACACAAACAACTCTATTGATGTGCATGAGGGAGTTTGTAGTGGAGACCCAAAGCCCATGTGTAGACAATTGGACATCCCCCCACAGAAGGGTTATAAGGATGGGATGATTCAACCAAGATGAAGTATAGCACCAAGAAGACACATCATTCCTTTAATTGCTGAATGCTCCATCCTCCCCACTACCATGACCTAGTTCTAACTTACAAACCTAGCTAGACTGGAGAACACATATTGGTACAAATAAGAGCTCTAGACACATGGAATTAAAAAAGATATATCCCTCAGGAACAACAGTGGGATTAGCAATATCATGAGGATAGGGGGATGATCAGGGAGGGGGCAAGGGAACAAAGGGGCAATCCATCATAAGGTTAGATATAGGCTCTTTCTCCCAAAAGGGATGAATAACAGAAATGGGGTGAAGGAAAACAATGGACAGTGTAAGATACAAAACAATAATAACAATATATCATTGATCAAGGATTCTCAAGGGCGGGAGTGTTGGAGGAGGGTGGGGAAGAGGAACTAGGGTTCAAGAAGAGCCCTTGTTTTGGAAACATCATGTTTTAGAAATCATGTGTACAAATATTGTTGATACAATTGATGTATGAAATGTTATAAGCACTGTAAGAACCCCCAATAAAATTATATATGTACATATTTAAAGAATATGTGTTCTTGTTCTCAATATTTTGGGTATATGCCTAGGAATTTCTGTATCACATGGGAGTTCTATGTTTAACTTTTTCAAGCACTGTCCAATAGCTTTCTGTGATGGCTGGATCATTGCACAATCCCACCAGCAATGAATGAGAGTTCAAATTTCTTCACATACCTTGACATCATCTCATGTTGGTGATTCACAGAAGTCTCTCTTCTCAACCATGCAGACAGGAATGTCTCTTTTTGGTCCTCAGCATCTAAGCTATGTGGCCTCTTTGTCTTTGCCTTGGTCCACAACTCTTCCAAACCTCCTTTGCCTCTTAAAAAATATGCACCAGATCACATTCTACAAGCCAGCTTCCTGCCAACAGCTTGACTTGTTCCATGGACTGGGAACCTGTCAGCCCTTTCTTCTGTCTCTGAGCTGTTCCTTTGCTCTTTCTTGCTGTCTTCTGGCTGCAAGTCTTGTTTCCTTCACCACCTCTGTCATTTCCAGCAGGAATTTTACACAATATATACCTGCAGCTCTTTTTTTCTTGATGGTCATAGGTTTCTGTTTCTGCTTCTGCTTCAGAGATAGTTCACTGTTATACCTAAAGGAATGACAAAACTGACCAATTGCCAAGTTAGATTCCTCTATACCTTATTTGCATTCTCCAGTTCAGTTGTTTGGTGGGAATAATAAAGACTGTGGATAGAAGAGCAAGAATAAGTGTTTTCACTTCATTGCAGATTCAAAATAACTCATACTTACCCAAATTAAGTAAAGAGGGATCTGTTTCCTACACATTTCCTGAAATTCTGATCTTTTCCTTGGTGCTTAAGAAACAAGTCTTGGCATTTCAACTAAACTTGGAAAAGAACATTCCTTTATGTGCTGCATGTTCCTCAAAATGAAGGAGAAATGGCTTAAAATCCCTATTTGTTTCATTGTTTCAGGTCATTCATTTACATTCTTGATAGTAGCATAGACTCTAAGTGACTTTAATAGTAAATGTTACATATGTGACTTGGAAAAACTTAATGAATTTAATTAAAATTGATCAATTTAACTTATTGATCATTTATTTTAAAATAATGTTCTCATACTGATTACAAAATTAGTCTGAAATATGGTTAGCACTAGAAATGGAAAAAAACTCTTAATAGTTTAAAATTTCACAGTGGTAGAGGGCAGATTGCTAATACAAAATCAATCAACCATGAGATGAAAAACGCAGACTCACGAGTAAGCAGATATTTGAGGAAGTTTAATTAATTAGTATTAAGAACATGTAAAAAACAAAAAGTTATTGTAAAATCCAGGGAAGAATGAAAAGACCAGAGTTTCTTACACTTACTTGCTCATAGAGAATGTGGCAGTCATGTAGTTGATGTCAATTTCATGATTGGGAATGTAAGGGTGGAGTCTAGCCTGTCAGTCTCCAGATAGCCAATGAGACCTCAGTGTGGGCATGACTTTCTCTGAGAATTCTGGTAAATCTCACAATATTTCCCCCATGGAGGTGAGAGACTATAGACTCAGTCTCTTGGAGTCAGTCTACCAACAAGACAAGATGGTGACATGGTGATTGATCCTGAGTCCTAGAGAATGGAGGAGCCAGAGGAGAAGCCACATGGGTTTGACCTGGTGGAACCAGACCTCTGGGGCTGGAGAAGCCACAGAGAGATCCCTGCCAGGGCTGAGAAGCTTATACCACCAATGGATACTGCTGATGGACCCTGAACCCTGGAAACAAGAAGCCATGGGAGACCCCTGCCAGCACCAGGATGATTCTACTGCTGCTGGATATATAAAACTCTATACCCACTGGCCTGTGATTGTCCTTGTATCATTGCATGTGCTTTGTGAGTTGGAAGGAGACTTTATAGACTGGTATCAGACATATGGGCTAATATCGGACTTATGACCTTGGGACTGCACTGGGTTGGAATGCTTTCTCAATGCTCCATTCCTCTTATTAAAAAAAAAACTTTTCCCTTATATCCATATGCTTGCTTATGAATTTATTTCTCTAGTCTACCCAGACTAACAAAGAAAAGTTACAATGACACAATGATGGGGACAAAGTGATGAATCTATAGCTAAACAGAAAATTCCAAAGTGTAGGTCAAGTAGAATGTTATAATAAAATCAAAAGGGAAGATTATCTCAGTGTTTCCCAAGCAAAAAACACTGGAAAAAAATTCAAATTTTGAGTTGAAATACTCTATGTGAATGACTCTATGAGGTGTTGTGGGTTATGCTTTAGGCTATTAACTGCAGGGTCAAGAGTTCAAGTCTACCAGTTTCCTGTGGGAGAAAGATGAAAAAATGTTCTGTTCCTGTAAAGACTGACAAACTCAGAAACTCAATTGATTATTCTACTTTGTCCTATTAGACTAAGTCAAATATGAGTCAAAATTGGTTCGATGGCAATGGGTAGGTTGGAAAAGGTGGGAAAAATAGTAAATGATGCAGAAAGCATCAGAAGATCATTAAAGAACTACAATGAGTCACTATACCAAAAAGAAGTGGTTGATGTTCCTCCATTCAAGAGGTAGCATATTATCATGAACTGATGGCATTGAAGGAAGAAATACCAGCTACACAGAAACACTAGCAGAACACAGATCTCCAGGAACTGGCAGAATGTCAATTGATATTGAGACAGTGTGGGAAGCACTCATTCATCTATGCCAAGAAATTTTGATGACAGTTATCCAACTAATTAACTGGAAGAGATCCATATTTGTGCCAGTAGCAAAGAAAGAAGATACAATAGGATGTTGTGGTATTATTCAAAAACATCATTAATATCACATGTAAGTAAAATTTTGCTGAAGATAATCTAAAAGCAGATATAGCAGAACTTTGAATGTGTCATAAGTTTCTTGAAAAGGACATCAGGCATGGTAAAGAAGAGGCTCATAAGGGAAAAAAGGAAAACCTTCAATGAGATGAATTGACATAGTAGCTATGACAATGGGCTTAAATATCACAATGATTTTCAGGATGACACAAGACTGAACCATGTTAGATACATGGGGTTACTATGAACCTTCACAACTGGATGGCACCTCACAATAACAACAATTTGTTGGGAGGTCATGAAATCCACTGTGAGTTGAGTTTTAGCATTCAAAAGTTTCTTGTTCAGAAGTCTAGTATTTAGACAAAGGTGATTTTCAGCTGCTAACTGCAAGGTCAGCTCCATGGGGAAAAGATAAGTCTTCCTCTACTCATGAAAATCTGTTGTTACGCTGCCTATAGAATCATGAGAAGTTAAAATTGACTTGGTGGCATTACTAGTTGGTTGATGTAGATGGTGATAAGGTGTGCTCTGTGGGATAAAGATGAAGTTTCCAGGTCTGGTACAGATTTATAATCATAGAAACCTCTCTCCCAAATATCTACCTTATCTTCTAGTGATGCTATAACTTGAAATCAACTAGATGGCAGTGAATTTGGGTTTGGGGGGTTTGAACCTTCCTAATCAAAATTAACAGTAAAATATCCAACTGTGCATTCTATGGGACATTAGTATTATAAAACTAGTACTGAAGTAAAATAGTTTGGGGAAGTAACAATCTTAAGGCAACTACTATAATTAATGTGCATTATGATTCTCAAAGAGGAAATTATATAGTACAACGAATGCATCCCAAACACTTCTTGACCATTTTATCACTTTTATACTGACAATATAATTCTAGATGGCAAACCATAGCCATAGCAGGGGCTTAAAATACCCATAATTCATTCTCGTTGAACTACAGTTTGACAAGAACAATTCTGCTTTGGCTGTACAACTAAACCTGCTGCCAGCTCCGTCTGGCCTTGAAGAGCTTTTTTCCTTGTAGACGCCCCACGAGCTCTCTGGAATCCCTGCCACTCCACCAGCAAGTCTCAGGCCAAGTTTGACCAAGTTGCTGAAGCAAACCAGCAGATAGCAAATACTGTTCATCTACAGCCATTTCGAACAAGCTACTGTGGGTAACATAAGCTCAAGACAACCTGATATGTTGCACTTCAAAGGCAAGGTCAAGTGAGATGCAAAAACATAATAAAAAAGGTTACTAACTTTTCTTTTGTAAATCGATTAAAAGTGGATTTGTTATTATAAAGAGAAAGCGAGAGAGAGAGAGAGAGAGAGAGAGAGAGAGAGAGAGAGAGAATTCTGTTTCACACTGCAGGTTTGTGCACCTGCGTGCATTATATCTCTGCCATCTTTGTGTGGCCCCACAGACTAGCCAGAGTATGCTTTTTCTTAGACAATAGAGAGATGCTTAAAAGGAGTGAACATTTGTGATGCCTCTTAAATCTTACTCCTACACCTGGCCATTGTCTCTAATTCACAAGTCAATCATGTGGCCACAGCTCAGCATTCCCTGGATCACAACTGCAACAACCATTAGCGATCACCTCACAGGTCCAGTATTCTCCAGAAAACACCTTCAGGAACATTAAGATATCTCATTCGTGTTCATACAGTGCCTAGGTTAAAAGACATAAATTGACATCAAACAGTAACATCCTGAGGTGCTACAGCCTAAGGGATGTTTAAAAACACCACACTCATAAGGAGAAGAGACCAGCAGCAAGAGATTTCTCCTGCTCACTGAGAATTCATCGTCTGGAGGGAAAGTGTCCTCTAGTGGCAGGCAGAATTCCACAAAGATTGTGGAAGGACAAATCCTTCCAGTGGTCAAGCTCAACAGCAGGTGGGTGGTGGGGAAAGTACATTCAAGTCAACAGCTCGGGCCACTCCAGCAGCTCCTCAGAAAGGAGTCAGGTCAGGTCAGCACAGCGCTGTCTCTGAGTCACTCCTTAGTGAGTAGAAATGGACACCTTGACTCATTATGTGCCCTCTCTGGCCTGAGATACATATGTGTTTGAAGCACAATAAGCTTCATGCTCACCAGCAGGTGGGGCCAATCACTTCCCAGATTCCCTATGTGCTGTATAAGAGCAGACCTCATGGAAACCAGAAATCAAGCCAGGTGCTTCTGAGATAGTTCAGATTCATGAGGAGCCTTTGTGTCCCAGAGTACATGGACCCACTCTCCACAGAGCCCACTGTCATAACCACTGTGTCAATGCATCTCATGGAAGGTCTTCCTCTTTCTGGATGATCCCCTCCCAAAACTGATGTCTTCTCTCTAGGGCCGTGTCCAAAGCAAGTGAGATGACGTCTTGTTATTCTCATATCTAAGTAGCACGCAGACTGTACTTTTTTATCATTCTTCCGGCAGTATATGGTATATTCAGTATTCTTCACCAATGCACAATAGAAAGGTATCTACATATTTTAAATTTCCTTGTCAGGTTTTCTGTGTATAAAAAGTGATTTAAAATATCAACACCTGGGTCAGGCACAACTTAGACTTCAAGTTGACATCTTTGCTTTTTAACACCTTGAATAATTTTGTTTTGTCTATGCAGCACATTTTCCCAATGCAATCAGTTATGATTCCTTGACTGATGCTTCCGTGGCCACTGATTGTGGTTGAACACAAAGGAATATGGGGGGGGGGGCGCATCGTAGTGAAATGCAAGGGAAGATACAGTAGTAGGAGGGAAATAATCCTTCACTTTAACAACAACAAGGAGAGGGACGATAGTTTTCATTTCATTCATGGGTCATACACTGACCCATGGAGGGAGCTTAGATACAATTTTGGGGAATAAAAGGGAGAATTAAAAGATAATAAGATTGTTTCATTTTGAAGCCCATTGGTATGATTTGATTAGAAAATCATCATGGCCATCACCATCCATCCTGCAGCAAAGGACTGAAGTGGCAAACTTTAGCCTTCCAGATACCCTTGCCCTTTTGTCTGGAATATACAGAAACACTCCGTTAAGATCAAATGGCAAGAAAATTCACCCTTGAGTTTACTTGGATACGTGTCAAAGTCTAGGCAGGGGTAGAAAACCAGAATAGAGGAGTGAACTGCAAAGAGATAATTTGGGAAAGTTTCTAACTTCATATAGTTGAGATGTACTATAGGTTTCTTCTTCCCTCTGCCTGGATCCTTTCCTTTTATCATTGGGACCTCAAACATGCACTCATTAAAAATCCCTGAACTCTTTCTATTCTTAAACTCTTTGGCTGCAAATACCTACCCATGTTGGCAGGAACCTGTGTGACTGAGTCAAGAGCTGCAAGCTCTGCCAGAGTGGATAGGTTTCCGATTTTATTCCCTAAAGTACCCCACGCTCCTGGAGGAACGCGGAGAGGGGGGGGCGTTGTCGGGGCCAAGAGCTCAGCAAAGACCTGCTACCTGAGAGCATCTGGCGTCCAGGGCCAGGACAGGCAGCGCTCTGCGTCTCGGGGGCGCAGCCCCTTTTTCTCTGGACACTTTCTTTGCCAAGGGAGACCAGCTTCAGACCTCCAAGCCGGATTGGGACCCTCCCACTCCTCCCCCCACCTTCTTGCCTCTGGAACCAGTGGAGAGCGAGAGCGGATGTGCGACCAGGGCTTACCGGGTAGGTCGCCAGTGGGAGGGCGGGGAGGGGTTTCGAGGGGTTTGCAGGTGGGGGTGGGGATCCTTGTTCTCTGCAGGAGAGAGACCTCTCAGGTGACCTTTCCTGCGGGCAGGTGCTCCCCAGGGCCGGGCGGGCGGGACACATCCTGCTCCCGTTCCTCCCAGAGGGGACTTCCCCCACCCCAGGGGGGTGTTCTTGGGGAAGGATCGCCCCAACCCGGGAAGGTCAAAGTTTGGCTCCCTGGAGGAGGCTCAGCGGGCCGCAGGCTGGGGTTCGCTCGGTGAACGTGCAGACCAAGGTGGGTGGGGAGGTGGGCCTGAGCGGGCAGCTTCAGCAGGGACAGCAGACTCGGAGCTGACAACCGAGCTGGAGACCCGCCGTGGGCGGCCAGGCCAGGCTCTGTCTGGGAGAAAATGGGATTCCAGGCAGCGATCGCGATCGCGGGTGTATTGCAAAACCAGGAACTGAGCAAGCATGTTTCTGAACTAGAAACCTAAAAGGAAAGGTGAAGCGCTGGCTCTCCCCAGTGCCTCCGCTCCCTTGGGTGCCCGCGTTCGCTGCAGCCTCTGTGCATGGGTCCCCTTGGTCTGGACCTGCCTGTGTGATCAATGTCGAGCTATCTCTGGGTCACCTGGTCTGTACACGTTCAGGGGTTCCCAGCAGCTGCCTCTGGGGAGGCTTGTGGGGAACTGGAAAGAGTGAGATGGAGTGGAGACCATCGCCCCTCCACCAGGGGAATTCTTTGAGTCTTTGGAATTCTTTCCTAAAAAATTATTTCTGTAGCCTTGACAAAGAAACGTGCTGTCTTGTACTTCTTCAAAAGATTTTCCCCCAAAACCTGGTACCCTTTTCAATAAACAGAGGGATCTTATTCACATGTCCAGAAAGGTGCTAGGGAGGGTTGTTTCACTCAAGTAGGTGCTAACATGTCACCAGAGGGAAGGAGGCTGCCTTCCTTACCAGTGAGTGTTCTCTAGCTTCTGGCGTTGAACTTTCTACCTCCACCATAAGCTGTTGTCAGTGCAACTTGGAGGGTGTGAAGTAGGGGCCTACAGAGCTTGCTGGTCGGATAGCTTTGTCTGAGTTGGCTTGGTGACCTGCTGCTTGTGTTTCATTTGGATGAGGGCTTCTCTTTAATGTCACCATTGGGTTGGTCTCGGGCAGGAGAGGTCTTTTGGCTACTGGCTATGATGGCAAGGGCACATTATTTGACTCTCAGCAAGGACAAGCTCTTAAACTCCAGAAAACAATTCAATTCCAAGACAAAGTGTTTTCCTGCAGTGGAAAATTAAGTACCTCCAATGCACAGGCCGCCTAGTGCTTCTGAAATGTTAATGGAGAGTATTAAGCCGTGATTGAGGAGGGAAGACAAAACCACCAGGCTCTTTAAAAAGGACCCAGAACTGGCCCTGTGGGTCCAAACTGCTGTGAAGGAACTTTTAGCATCAGCCCGGCTTTCCTTAAATAAGTGAAATGATTGTGCATGTGTCTATGCATTGTAGAAAGCGCTCTAATGATATCATCTGGACAGCGTTGGAATGCCAACCTCAAGGTCAGAAGTTCAAACCCACCAACTGCTAATCAGGGTGTATCTGCTCTCCTTAAAAAAAAAATGTGTCCTTGGAAACCCTATATAAGGGGGCTATGAGCTGGAATTCATTAACTGGCAGTAGGTTTTGATGTTGCTCTGTACACCTTACCTGTAACTATTAACACTCACAATGGACTTGATAAGTAAAGTACAGAAACTGTCCCATTAGATCTTCCCTAATTCCTGCGTTTACTGGTTTAATCCCTGAGTCGGTGGGGACTCTCCCTCCCCAGCACCTCTGGAAGCTCCTTGGACCCTCTGGCCTGGGGCAGAGTGTGGTCCGAGGTCCCAGGTGCTCTCGCTCGGGAACAACCCTCTTACCATAAATGATAGGAGGTACTCCTGTGCCCCACAGATACCCAATGCCCTCCCTTTCACCCTCACCTGGACACCGCCCTCCCCTTAACTGGAGAGAGCAAAAGGCTGTCATTTGCCTTGCGTCTCACATCTACTCCCATTTGTTAATCTTCTGATCTCAAAAGTGAGAAGACAGAAGTATGCTGTCCTCTATCATGGAGTCTTGTTCAATGCATTGTGACCCCATGTGAGAAACAAAAACTCTCCCATTGGATTTTCTTGGCTATAATTCTCATGGAAGCAGAGGGCCATTTGATGAAAGCCGTGAAGGCTCCATGGGAGAAACTGAGGGAAGTTGAGGAGAGAATGGCTTTCCTCAGTGGCACACTCAGCTAATAAAGCACACAGCTGTGAAGGGAGCAGTTGTCTGCTCAAATCCTCCCAGAGGAAGAGAAATCTGAAAACCTGCTTCAAGAAGGTCACAAACAAGAAAACCCCATGGAACCCCAGCTCTACTCTGATGCACGGGGGTGGGGGTTGCCAGCAGTCAGAACTGACCTTTTGACCAAACTGATGCCAACGGGTTTCATTTGTAAGGAAACCTGGTGGGTCAATGAGTAAAGCATGGGGCCATCAACCAAAAGGTGAGTGATTCAAACCTACCAGTTGGTTGGAGGGAGAAAGATGAAGCACCTGATTTCATGTAGAGTTCCAGTAACAGAAACCTGGTGAGATCAGGTCTACTTATGAGGTAGGTGTGACTGGAAGGCAGGGAACTTGGGTTTGGAGACTTCAATTGGAGAAATGGCATCTGAGAAAAAGGATGCTTTCTTTCTTTTTCTTTTTTAAAAACCATTTTATTGGGGATTCATACAACTCTTATCACAATCCATACATCCATCCATTGTGTCAAACACATTTGTACATTTGTTGCCAGCATCATTCTCAAAATATTTGCTTTCTACTTGAGCCTTTGGTATTGGCATCTCAATTTCCCCCTCCCTAACAAACTCTTGATAATTTATAAACTATTATTACTTTATCATGTCTTACACTGACTGACATCTCCCTTCACCCACTTTTCTGTTGCCCATCCCCCTGGAAGGGGGTTATAGGTTGTGATTGGTTCCCCTATCTCCCCCCATCTTCCTTTACCCTCCTGGTTTGGCTCCTGTCAATATTGGGCCTGAGGAATTTTTAAAAATAATTTTGGGGGCTCTTACAGCTATTATAACATTCCATACATCATCTGTATCAAGCACATTTGCACATATGTTGCCACGTTCATTTCCAAACATTTTCTACTTGAGGCTTCTTATAGGTTAAGTAAAGAAAAGAAGGAGTTTTAGGCAAGACCCTACTCTGTTTTTAGCTTTCCTAATTAGGATGCTTCATGTGATTAACTCCTCACAATAATTACATATAAAATAGTATTTCCACTCAGTAGTGGGGAAAGTAGGGTTCAGGTTGATGAATACTTGAAGTTACACAGCTAGAAAAAGGCAAGGTTATGATTATAGGCTCTAAAAAAGGTTACTTAAATCATTCCAGAGGTTAAGAATAGCCTGTTCCTCACCTGCCTCTATAGGTTTTAGAGAAAAACACGTTTGGATAAATTCTGACAAAATCTATATTCTAGAGGGATATGCAGGCACCTCAGAATCTCCTACACAAATCCTGAACTTTACTATCCACTCTGCTCCCAGCATTTTGCTTGGCTGTGTGTCACCATTGTTTCAGTTCTGCATTCTTGTGGTCTCAACCTGCCAAATGTAGGCGCTACAGAACCATTGACACGTGCCCTGCCTCTGCCCCAGAGAACCCACCCCTGGCTTCAGTCCTAGGTTTCTTTTTCTTTCTCTCCCATTCCCAACCCTTCCAGCCCCTGAGGAGGACCTTCCAAATAAAGCAAGAGGGGTACATCTACAAGCTGAAATGAGGTGTGGCATAAACGTCCACAGAATCCGTGCTTTCAAGGCAAGAACAGCAAATGATTGTTAGTGCTTGGCTAGCACCTCAATTCTGGAGGAAAAGCAGGAAGAAAAAGACGGGGAGGTGATGCAGAAAGAAGAGAGAGAGTTTTATGGCTCTTAGCATCTAGGAACAAGTGTTTCAAAATTAGATTCAAATATGTAAAGTTAATGTAGATTAATGACAGCCTTTAAGTAAACTTACAGCTAATTATGCAGCATCCTAACAACTATACATCTCATGAAATATATATCAGAATAACCTTATTATATATTTTATTTAATTAAAGTAGTACAATTCTTAACTCTTTTCTATGTGCTCATGATCCTAGCAGTTAGTATGGTTACCTAATCACCCATTGCAATCAATCAATAAATCAGAGGGAGAGAGAATGATAGTCTGAGGGATCCAGAAAGGAACATGTTTCCTGAGTAGTTTTCCCTTTGGGGATTTAAATGAAGCATGTAAAAATTGTCAAGGCTTTTGTTACACTGAACCCAGTCTTCTTATATATTAATAGCTCTTTGCACTAATTTTGAAGCAAGTTAAGGACCATTGAGTTGCAAAGTATTAGAAAGGTTGAAGTGTCACCAAGACCTTAAATAAATTTGATGTCCCAAATCTTGTAAATGAATAGAGGATTGCCTAGTTTCTTAGGATGGTGTAATGAATTCCTTTTGCTTCAAGACATACCCCCATACCTCAGACATACCTCAGAAACCCACAAGGGCAGTTCTCCCCTGACCTATAAGATTGCTATGAGTCCAAAGTCACTCAATGGCAGTGGATTTGATTTGGGGGAGATCCTTATCTTTATAAGCCTGTGGCTGCCCCCGCCCCATTTGGAATGTATTGTCTTTGTTTCGTGAATGAGTGAGGAGTGATGTCATGTGTGCTTTAAATATGTCCCTTTTGAGCTATTAAAGAGGTTAACCAAGCAGGTAAAAGAAGCAGAGCAGGGAAGAGAGGTGGCAAGTCTCAGGAAGGTTGCCCAGCCTTTTCTCCCCAGTTCGCACAAAGAGAAAGGTTTCCCCTAACACTGGCCCCAGGAGTTCTGACTGCAAGTCTCCTACACTGTGGGGAAATTAATTTCCATTAAAGCGGCCTGTTGGTGATACTGCTGTTACAATTTTGCAACAATAAATATTGCAGCAAGAGATAGCTAAAGCAGGTTGCCATAATAGCAAAATACCACAAAGTGAGCAACTTTATAGAACAGAAATAATACAAAGTGTTACAGGCTATGTAGGAGGGGGGACAGGTGATAATGGAGTGTGAGCGGTATTGGGGAGTAAAATATAATGAAGGTGAGAGTGAGGAGGGAGCACTAGAGCTAATTATATTTGCAGAGCTCACTTGGGGGAGGGGAGTTGGTGAATCAATTAAATGCCCTAGGACAGATGTGGTGGTGACAGTACAATTCCCTCTTGATAAGTTTGAATGGGTGAAATGTTCAATTTTATAATATGTCAATCATGTGCCAATAAAATTGGACCAATAGACAACATGATATACAAATCAATAGACAAGTGAAGATGAGGTTGAAAACATCAAGGATTTCATCTTTTCACAATAAACAATCATGGGAAAAGCAGCAATGAAATAAAACTGTTTCACATTGGGCAAATCTGTTGCAAAAGTGCTTTTAAAGTGATGAAAGTGCTGGATCACTTTGGAAACTCAGGTGCATCTGACCCAAATCACTGTTTTTTCTTTTTCTTTCAACTGCTTCATATGAATGTGAAATATGAACACTTATTGGATTTTCTTTCTTTTTTTTTGTGGCATCACTGCCCTGGTGGGAGTAAGAAGCCCAGCCTTTGCTCCTGGAGAGCTGCTGTTGGATTTGAACTTTCAACCCTTTGGGCCGCAGTCCCACACACAACTACTAGGCCACCAGGGTTCAGCCATGGATTTTCAGTTTGACATATAGAATAAAGAAAAGAGCAGAAGAATTGATACATATGAAGTACACTGTTAGAGAATACTGATGGTTCTGTGGATGGCCAGAAGGACAAGTAAATCGATCTTGGAAGAAGTAAACCCGAGAGGATCCTTGGCATCAATGTTGGGAAGGCATCTTGTTACGTAGTTTACACGTGCTAGTAGGAGCGACTAATCCCTGGGGAAGAACCTCACACTTGTTAAAGTAGAAGATCGGTTAAAAGAAGACTCCACTCAACAAATTGAATCAACCGACACAATAGCTGCAATAATTGGATCAATCATAACAATGATGGGGATGGCTCAAGATAGGGTAATGTTTCATTGTCATTTTTAAGATCGTTTTATTAGGGACTCTTAGAGCTTTTGTAACATTCCATACATCAATTGTATCAAGCATATTTGTACATATGTTGCCATCATCATTTCCAAACCTTTTCTTTTTGAGCCTTTGGTGTAAATTCTTCTTTTTTGCCCTCCTTTCCTCACCCTCTCAATGTCATGAATTCTTGATCAATCATAGAGTGTTGCTATTATTTCATATCTTACATTGCCCATTGTCTACCTTCACCCGCATTTCTGTTAGGATTGATTTGAGTCAAAAACAATTAGAAGACATCAACTAACTGCAAATCATTATGGGAGCAACAGTAGCTGCTCTTCCTCCGAAGCAGTAGCTGGTGCATTTGAACTGCCTGCCTGGCAGGTATAATCCAATACCTACTCTCCTCAAGGAGTTAGCCATCCAGTCCAAATGAGACACGTCTTAGTATCATAAATTATTGCTATAGATATCACTTTCTGAGTATTTATCTTGAGTGAAGCGTAAGAACGTGGTTTGATATGAGTCATTTGCCCAGAGTTAATTTAGGATCACTTTCAAATGGGTGATTTTTTGTTGAGGGAGAAAGAGGATAAATTGTGACAGATACAGAGGACCTGTGAGGAGGGTGACCAGGAACAAACAAACAAGCATGGAGACAGGGGGGTGCAGGAGGTCTGTTGTTAGGTGCCTTTGAGTTGGTTCTCACTTCTGTTAAGTCTATAGAGTCTTGACAAGGGCTGTAAGTTTAGAAATGAGTGTAGATGCAAGTTGTGTGAAGAGTTGGAAGGTGGGAAGATATCTGGAGAGTGTAACTGCCCCTGAAGCCTGTCAACACATGTGTACTGAGCATATGTCCTGTGTTTACAGTAACTGACAGTGTGGATGTGAAAGGGAGGCAAGTGCAGGATTTTATAAATATATACAAAACCTGTGTGCAAAGAAGGAGAGGCCACAGTGCAGAAAATACTGAAATATTTCTCTGCCAAGGTGAACCATTTCTGAAACAAAAGTTTCTCCGTATCAAGAAGGAAGGAAAGAAATGTTACTGTATAGAGGACTTGAGCAAAGACCCACATAAGAAGTTAACAGTAGCAATCAAAATCCACAGCATTTATTTCATGGTTATTCTGTGCAGGGTGGTTTACTGGCAGCAGTTCATTTCACACAAGATGGGTTGTGCATCCCCCATTGGAAAGGCAGAGAGCTCATTTTCCCAAGTTCTTTACTGCTAGCAGGACAGAACATAAACACAGTCTCAGTACCACCACCACCACCACCACTAGCGCCACACCCCCAATCCTTTACTACATCCATCCATGGTCAGATTTGCATGAAAGGAAGAAGATTTTCCCAGGTATGAAGAAAACTGTTGCAATGAAATGTTTGTCCTTATGGCCATCCTCATCTTTGCTGTAGCAATGGCCACCCTCTTATGAAGTGTTTAGTAGAAATGTACAGACTAGTTATATCTCAATTCCATTAAAATGGTTTTTTTGTCATTAATGCCATTGTTGTCAGGTGCATTCCACTCCTTTCTGACCCACAACAACCATAGGAACAAAACATTGCCCCATCCTGGGCCATCATGGCTTTATCCTAAGCGATTCTTGTTTTGTTTGAGCCCATTGGTGTAGCCACTGTGTCCATCTATTTCCTTGACAGTGTTTCCTTTTACCCTGACCCTCTGTTTGATCTTTTCAGGGAATGAGCCCTCCTCATAACATATCCCAAACACTTGAGGCAAAGCTTTGACACCCTCACTTTTAAGGAGGCTGGACTTCTTCGAAGAACAACTTGTTTGTTCTATTAGCACCCACAAGCGCTGTCGATGTTCTTCACCAATGATGTTGTCTATCGGTCCACTTGTGGGGATATTAGTTTTCTTTCCATTAGCTTGGAATCCATACTGATGGCCACAGTCCTTGATTTCCATCAGCAAAAGTTTCAAATCCTCCTCGCTTTTGGCTTTTCTCCAAATCTGTTGCAGTGTTCCTCTTCATAGTCCAACTTCAGTAATTAAAACAGAATTGAAGACACGTGAAAAATGCTTGCCTTCTATCTTGAGCACCAAATTCAATCCCAGTCAACCTCATTGCCATTGAGCTTATTCTAGCTCACAGTGACCATATTGGACAGACTAGCACTGGCTCTGTGGGGTTTTTTTCCCAATCATTTCATTGGGGGCTCATACATCGTTTTTCACAATATATAAATAAGCATACTCATCAAGCACCCTCTCATGTCCACTTCTATTATTGTTCTCCAATCGTCCACCTTTTCCTTTGAGCCCCTAGTATCAGCTTTTCCATTCCTTCCCCTCTTCCCCTGGTCTCTCCTCCCCTCCAACCCTCAATACTTTATATACTGTTATTATTCTGTCATATCTTACACTGCCACTGCCTGAGCTCTCCCCCAACCCACTCCTTTGATGCCCGTCCTTCAAATAAGAGCTTGTGTATATATCCTTGCTGTTGGTTCCCCCCCCCTTCTGTCCACCCTTCCAGTATCTCCAATCTAACCATTGGCCCGAAGGGGCCCATCCACCCTGGTTTCCCCATATCTCCAGCTCCCCTCTATGCCAGTGTGACTTCTCCAGTCCATCTGGATTTGCAAGGTAGAGTTGGGACCATGATGGTTGGGGGACGGGGAGGAAGGCTTCAGGAACTAGAGGAAACTTGTATGCATCATCACTGCCTGGCTGCCCCCCGACTGGTCTGTCTCCTCCCCATGACTCCCCTGTAAA